>JAUCMX010000017.1:1249000-1476500 GCA_033459395.1 Hemibagrus guttatus | reverse complement strand
ATATCCTTCAACACTATCTGTGCTGAATCCGAACTCTCTGTTTTGAATGCTATAATTATTGCAACTGACCATCTGAGCTGCAGAAGAAAACCATAGATGAAATGACTGGATATTTAAAGTACAGATTGAAAAATGTACAAAAACTTGAACCTAGTTTTAACATTTAGTTGTGTTATGTTATGCATTACGTTGGCTTTCTCTGTCAAATATACAGCTAATAATTTCTCCTATTCATTTTCAAGCACAGTAAGAAGAAAAGTATTTGGCAGAAATGTTTCTGTGTTATTAAAGATGCTGAGGAAAACTTTCCCAGTGGTTTCTCCTCCTGTGTGCAGGTCTAGATCCCTGATGTCGAGATGCCAGTGTGGAGAAGTTCTCGGAGGCAAGGTTGTTGTGAAAACTGAAGATGTAAGAGTTATTATAATTAAGACATGTGCACAATAAGAGATATTTAACGTGTTTAAGCTGCTGCATTGCATTATGTCCGTATTACAAAAGTTTCACAGATTTTTTTTTTTAATACATCAACGTGATAATAATAAGCAATTTTATTGCATGAAGGATATTTCTATATCCTCAGCTCTGATGTATGAGTGAACAGCACATCTCATTCAAATATTGCTAATAAGGGAAGAAATTGTCGCGCAAAACGAGCTGCTGACGTCGTGCAAATGGCATCATGCTAATTGGTGGCTGCTTTCATGTTAGCGTGTTTGGTCAGGGTCTTGCTTTAACCTTGATTGCAATGTAGAGATCGGTGTAGAAATGTTCACCACCGGCGAACATCAGTCGGCTTTTAAAAATAGTCGGCGTACAGTAGAGAGCTGAGCGCAGATAAAAATGCCGCTGGTCTTTTTTCGCTGACCACAGCCAATGAGCGCGGAGCTGACCGGTCAGAGCGCGCGCGCGTTTCTCCCGTTTCTGCCCAACTCTGACCTTGAGGGAGACAATAAAAGAGGGTCAGAGCGCGCGTCTGGGGCAAGCCGAGCCACCGTGAGCCTTCCACAGGTCAGTACCCACGACACTCTACCCACTCTATTCCTAATAACCCCTTGACACACTGCGTAAATTTGTTTTGACATCCAAACGTTGCATGGCTTTCATTTCAGGCTGTCCATGGCTACTTTCCGAGGTGTTATATATGCTCTCTGACCTGGATATGTGTGCTCGAAAATGTGTACAGGTGTGTGAGGACGAGTCCCGGAGTGTTTACTGCGTCCGGCTTTATGGAGCTGGGTGAGTCCGGCGAGGCCGCGCCGCTCCTGCGCACAAGCAACCTGGAGCTGTGGACACGCACGGTTTGGACGGTACCGTCTCATCAGTCTGCGACTCAAACAGCGCATCTCGTTTGGAAGCACTTTTTTCTTTTTTTTCTTTTTTTTTTTTTTTTTAAACACACCTGTTAAATAGCAGGGGGAAAAAAAAAGAGCATTACTTAGTGCCAAAAAATACGGCGTAGGAATTTGCGTTCTTAAAACACAGATATACAAATGAAACGTTTTCCTTAATTATATCGACCAATAGAACATTAGAATAATAGACTTATTAATACAATACCATTATATCATTTCTATTCAGACACCAGGACTTTTACTTATACTGAAACCTTGAGTGCCAGCCATGTCGGATTTTGTAAATACTTTATAGCTACAGTAGGACGCACAGATCTGCAGAGTTTCACACAAATATCACTTACATTGCAAGCATCAAAAAGAATATATTAAAATTAAAAAATAAACATGTGAAGTATATAAATTAAATTTACAATACAAAAAACTATTTTAACGTTATTCAGCATGGCTGCTCTTGTTATCACGGGGCCTACTTTATGTTGCTTCATTTTCTCTGCTATTTCAGGCAAGAGCTGATGAAATTTGGATATTTTTAACAAATAAATATCTATAATTTTTTGCAGATATTGACGCAATACCGATACTTGGTATTGTCATGTTTACCTGAGGTTCTGAGGGAAATTTGGATTTTTAAAATTTTTTTATATTAGGTTTTTCTGTGCAAAATATATTTTGCGCAGTTTATTTGATCAATTTAATATAAATGCACAGTAGCTATGTGGCAGTATATTTATGAGAAAATACCAGGTATCATACGTCATATCATATACTTCAATGGTGTGGCCAGGAATGAAGGAAATCTCTATGTTTTTATTAGCTACTGACATATTTCTGTCTGTTTGCAGGAAAGATGCAAGTCTGGATCACTGAACAGTTGGAAGCCTCAATGTGGAGATTAAAACAGAGCAGATGGAGAGAAGATGGAAGAGTTAGTAGGGTAAATATTATATTGATAAGATATTCCAGAGTAAACATAAATACAGCGAATGTATATCACATGAATGCAAAATGTGGGGAAAGATAATTAATCTCTAATATACTATTATATGTAACAATAATATAAGTTTTATATATATATATATATATATATATATATATATATATATATACATATATATATATATATATATATATATATATATATATATATATATATATATATATATATTTGAGACAGAAATAAAATAATTGTTTTAATGCTAATCAGCTCTTTAAGCCTCATAAAATGAAGGCCAACTGACACATCAGAGTATATACAAAACCCTACTAGTGGTTTGTCTGATTGCTGCAATTTTATTTGTTCTTCTTTCCTAAAAAAATCACGTTTTCAGTTCTGTGTTGTTCCCTCCTCTATGCATCCTCCCTACAGACCTCCTCACGGCTGTTGTGTGTGACAGAGAACCCTAACACATGGCTATGCTGTTGTCATCTCTGATTATAAGAGCGATCTCAGACGCTTGACCTTATATCTGCTTCACTGCTGACAATGCACACCATGACATGCTACAGTGTAAGGCAATGTCCACTTTCTTTTTTATTGCACACTAATCCCAGTGTGTGTGTGTGTGTGTGTGTGTGTATAATGTGCATTATGATCATAGGTCTTTCCTTTTTTGCCACATTCACTCACAGGGCTAGTTCATTATAATATATAATCTAGCTTATATATGTGTGTTCATGATAAATATGAACGTTTAATTAGATTTTATTAATATCAGAAGCACTAAGTCAGTCTACACATCCCTCCTTCACCAGTTCCTCATAGGACCTTCGTGACACGGATGGATTCGAGCTCTCCGAGGCAAGTGTATTCTTTTCTTATCATTTAGGAATAACTATAATAAATTTTTTCCAACACATTCTGTAGATACTTATAAAAGAAATATACAATTTGTGCATGATGTATATTGCTCTTAGCCTGTTTCTCTTTCTCTCAACAGTTGTGCATCAGTTTCACAACTGACAAACTCGAGCAGTTTTTTTTTAAACCAGCACATGTTCATCCTGGAGCAGGAGGAATATAACAGGTGGCATTGAATGGACTTTATTATCTTCGGCTTAGACCTACATTGACCTCATCGACTAGGTGAGCTCATCCTGTATAAGTAAGATTAAGCCATGATAACTGCTAAATGATTGCGATGTATTTTTTTTGAGCTGATGGCAGTATAATGTGTCTAACAGAAGTGTATACAAGTAAGCAGAACTCTGATGCTAAATTCTACAATTTGTACTAGTTTTTTTAAATGGGTATCGCAATCAGAAATGGCCTAGTCTGAGCCAGTCCACTATGCTCTAATTGTGGATATCTTCTAAACATTAACTTACAATTAAATAAGTCTCTTTGAGAACTAAGCAGTTGTATTAATTCAATCTCAATAAATTCAATGTATATTCAGTGTACATTCAGTATAGCTAAATCATTATATACTATTGTTTTAAGAGACAAAGGTCTGATATAAGATTTGAAGCAAGGGAAAGAAGAAACGGCTTTTATTCTGAATAAGCAGTTCATTTCTGCACAGAGCGTTGAGGTTCATTGCAGAAACTGGAAAGACAGAGTAGATTTGTGGATTAAATCAGATGCCAAGTGACAACTAGAGAGCAACAACTTTAGAGAATAGCGGTATGTTGAATAGTTGTATTATATGACCTCAGGTACAAGTGAGAACATTTTCATGGAGTGTAATTCCCACACTGATGTTGGAGAGCGAGGCAGTTAAGACTTGCAGTGATGTTTAGGTAACTTCACCCATGAACATCACTTTAAGTCTGTGCTGGCTCCACTCTCACCTGCGGCACCAACATTCTGCAAGGTAAGAGTCCAGAGACCGTTCCTTTGGTTCAGCAGAACTATGGTGCGAATGGAGTTTCTTCTTGTGGTCTTCAAAGTGTTGCTTGATCATCTTTTTGTTTATTGGTTAATGATGATCTTTTTGCATGTTTTCACAGGAGAAGCCTAAGCTAATGACCAACCAGAGGAGCACTCAGTCTCACTTTGTAATGCAGACCTACTGAATCTTGCCCCCTGCGTCTACCATTCCTAAGGACAAATGGACAGTGGGTCAATGAGGCTGTAGAGAAACTTTGCTGGACACTAACCACATGCAATGCAGGTTAGCTAACACAATAGTTTCTCCCTCTTGCACAGACTATAATGTCTTGACCCTGAGTTCATTACTTCGTTCTAGTTGGTCTGCTTGACCGCCCGGAAGATATGAGCGAGAAACAGATTATCGCCATGTTGTATGAATTCTGCAGGGCCAAACTGAGGATAATAATAAGCCTTCAAGCATTTTATGCATACTGAAGTCAAAATTATTGACCATACCTGTGTGGCAGAAAAGAAAATACTGAAATACTTAATGTAGTGTTATGTAATTTGAATATTTGTGTGTTTCTGGATTTTTTTTATTTTAGTGCTTAACAGTTGGATGTGCTTTTGTATGGCTGCAATTTTAAAGAGCTATGAGAGGAATGAAGTATGTTTAGCCTTTGATGTGGCGTGCGTCCAACGTGTGTCCACAAACGCATTCGTGATTGTGTGTGGCCCCTTTGCAAGAAGCCTGTTAAACCCCTTCTACCCCAAATAGCATTGACAAAAGCAGGTGTGGTGGTGGGTCATGTGGTGGCTCAAAGGAACCCCATGCCAGTTGTTGAGTATTCTTTCCCAGTATGACCCCCATCCCCCCCATTATAAATAACCTCCATCTATCCACCTCCCTCCCTCCCTGTTTTGTTAGGAATAGTTGCTGTCAAGAGCATACACATGGCTGAGATGCCAGCCCAGGTGATTGAGGATTAAGTCCTCTTGTTTCACCATTGAGTTGGGTTGCAGATAATCAACGACCTCTCTCCAACCTCTGACTGAGTGTCCCTGATTGTCATGCGATGCCAGCAATGCGGAATTGATTTACTTTCCAGGCATGTCCAGTGTCATCATGGGCTTACTGATATAGAACACAAGACACAATGGCGTGTGCTGCTCTGACCCTATTTGGTGCTGGCCTCACTGAGCTAATTTAGAACAATGGGGGAGGAGGGATTGAGTTCCACTATCAAAATGGAGGCTGTCACTCTTAAACTTACTGCACACTATTACTTTTGTAGGATTGTTATTAAATGATCCTTTATTTATTTATTTATTTATTTTTTCCAGAGGAAAGCAGTGACCTGAGTATTACGTAAGCAAGACAGTCCATTAAAGCAAATGAGTGACATCCAGGCACACTGGAGGAGCCTCTTTGGTAGAAGTGGATGAAGATGATGTTGGAAAACCTAACTGAGATTTTCTTTTTTTTTTGAGAGAGAGAGAGAAAAAAAATTTGAGAATCGAGCTTTAATGTCAACACAATGTATATGAACTAAAATAAAGGTTTCAATCCAAAATCAACATAGGTCTTTATGTCTTAATTATAACTAATCAAGACACATGAAGGCCAAGTAGCATGAACAAACGGCAATGGAGCAATGCATCAGTATGACATAGCAGTAATAGATCACTATAACATCTTGCTGGTTCTCAAAATGGAAAAGCTCCAAATAGATATCGAGCAACCTGGCTAAAATGTGCAAAACCTCTTGGAATCCACTGAGAGTGAATTTTTACATGTGCAGATGAGAAACAGCCAGCACACGAATACAACCCGGAGAACTAATAAAGCCAGTGCACTGATGGCTGATTGCTGGGAAGTAATGCAAGGATTTCTACAATGCTGAGGAGAAGACCAAGAAGCTCTACAAGCTGAAGAGTTAGTGCGTAATGTCTGAGCTTAAAGCATTTTGTCACATAACATCTGGGAAAGCATGGACAGACAGTGTTCATATTGGTCCACATCGCTGCACGTGTGCACTGCTCGGACTGTGTATAAGATGGAATGAAAAGAACAAGACCATCATGGCCTGCTTCAGAAAGATCATGACCACAATGCAGGACAAAGCAGATACAGACGAGTCTCTAGCCAACAGACTGTGACTTCTCATGAGAGAGACACATTGTCCAGCCATGATTGCACCTATATTTAGAGAAGGTGACTTCATACAGTGATAAAGCCGACTCCTGATAAAATTTTTGGTTTACACTTAATATTTAATATGGAGTTTTTTTATTTGTTAGCAATGTAGACAAAGATCAGAACTTTTGTGTTACACAATAGAGCTTTCATATAACAAAACAACCTTGACCCGTCATGCACTGTGTATTCTGACACCTTTCTATCAGAACCAGCATTAACTTCTTCAGCAATTTGAGCAACAGTAGCTCGTCTGTTGGATCGGACCACACGGGCCAGCCTTCACTCCCCACGTGCATCAGTGAGTCTTGGTCGTCCATGACCCTGTCTCCGGTTCACCACTGTTCCTTCCTTGGACCACTTTTGATAGATACTGACCACTGCAGACCGGGAACACCCCACAAGAGCTGCAGTTTTGGAGATGCTCTGATCCAGTGGTCTAGCCATCACTTGTCAAACTCGCCCAAATCCTTACGCTTGTCCATTTTTCCTGCTTCTAACATATCAACTATGAGGACAAAATGTTCACTTGCTGCCTAATATATCCCACCCACTAACATTCATTCCAAAGCATGTCCAAAACTGCAGCTCTCGTGGGGTGTTCCCGGTCTACAGTGGTCAGTATCTATCAAAAGGATCTGCTGCTAACATCTTGGTGCCAGATACCACAGCAAACCTTCAGGGATCTAGTGGAGTCCATGCCTCAACGGGTCAGGGCTGTTTTGGCAGCAAAAGGAGGACCAACATATTAGGCAGGTGGTCATAATGTTACGCCTGATCACTGTATATTGTGTTTCGTCAGTCAACACCTCACATGTTGGTGCCATAAGTGGACCGGATCAGTAAATATAGCAGTACCTCCGAAGATACTGAAACTTGGTTATCATTATCTGAGTGTATTCCTTGTCAGAGTTTAAATGTGGCTTATAGAAGGTGCTGCAGATTTGTCCTATTCTATTTTGAAAGGCAACCTGTAGCTCGTGCCTTAACACTTAGTCCTACACTAACACTTAGTCCTTAATCTTAAGTAGTATCTTTATCCATAAGAGGGTCATGGCTACAGAACTTATACTGGGAACAGTGGACAAAAGTCAGGGACACACCCAGGAAATCTATCACAGGGCATCGCATAGGCATACATCCGTACAGTAATTAACACCTCTGGCCATTTTTTTGAGAGGCGAGAGGAAACATTCACACACTGCCCTAATAAAATGCACTCATTACACATTTTGAGTGTCAATATATAAAGAAAGAGTGTCCTTGGTTTCTTTTCTCAGCTGATGTTTTCTTTTGTAGCCGATCTGCCTCAAGGTTCAAGTGGCCTGTGTTCTGACCTACTCTTCTGTTCACCAGGATTGTAGTGTAGTTACGCAAGTTACTTGAACCTTCCCGTTAGCAGACACTAGTCTGGCCATCTCCTTCTGCCCACTAGCTAGCTTTTTATATCATACTTTATAAATGCTAGAGAATGCTACGCATGAAAAGAATTGAGATAGCAGCTTTTAAAAATACTCAAACTATGCCGGAAAGTCACCAGGACCTCATTCTGAATATTATATATTATATTTATCTTCTATATTTAACTCTTATGCATTTGCTTCTTTTTTTTTTTCTTTGCATGGCCTATTACTGGATAATTGTGAAATATGTTTTGTGGGTCAGAAAACTGCTTAGGCTTAGGACAACTATAGACGCTTAGGCAACATGATATGAAAACCACACCTTAAATGACCTCACTAGTTTAATTATACTTATTTGTCCATGAATAAAATCCCCCAGAGACAGAATCAAGGAGAAATATAAGTAGGAACTCACTGTTCTGGCTTTTCGCACAAACTGTATAGAACAAATATGTATGTAAGGTTTGACTTTTTCAAATTTAAGTCTACATAGACACACACTCACTGCATTTGGGAACAATATTGTTTATGTAATCATAAGACATAGCTGTGATAAAACGTGTTACATCTTTATTTTCAATTACTGTCCTGTCACTGGGCTGAAAAGTTATTATTTGAGTTCATGTATGAGCTACATATTATCCATAAATATAGAGGCAGTATTTCAACTAAGCAAACCACCAATAATAAATTGCAATGGCCCTGAAGTTTGTAATTTTATCTTGCTGATGAAATAGGCTCTTCATGGGCATTTCCATGTTTTTTTTTTTATTCAGGTTACAACATTCCCATAATATCTAAAAAGAGAAGAGAGCCCTTAGACTACAGCTGAAATAAGTGTGCCTCTGTAGGTCTGGACAACATCATCCAGCGTTTACTGCAACACACATGCGTGCTAACACACACACACACAACTAAGATTTAGAATCACTGGTTCATTAGAACCAGTACACCCAAACACACTTGTAAAACATTTGCACATCCACTCCACTCTTTCCCAATCACACACACACTTTCATTCTCGCTCACACTCATACATACAAACAGACACCCTATATAGCAGTCCTGCTTTAATGAGTGCTGCATGTTGCTCCGTGGAAGTTCATAACAGCAGCTCATTAACAACCTTCTTTTGCTTCCACACAGTCACCATGATCACATCTCCAGAAAGTCTCTGTCCAGGTCCCTGTAGGCCTCATCTATGTAGGTGGTTATGGCACAGAGGGAGCTCCTATCTGAACTCAGCAACACCGTCACGGTCTCCTTCCAGTAGGTGAAAGGAATACAGGAACTCTGTACAGGGAAAAACACAGTGTATGTATAAGATAAGTGCGTGTACAGTGATGGATTCGCTAATAAGGCATGGGAAAAGAAACGAATGAGTGCTGTTAATTGCTCAGTTTATCACGATCAGTCTCAGACAGACCATTAACACCTATTCAAATAAACTGATTAAAATAATTATGTCATTAGTACAAAGAGAAAGTTGTTGCCGTCAGCTGGGCGAGGTACAGTCGAGGGTAAGTATCTGAGTCTGGTAATGGTCACTCATTCCTTTCTAGAAGCCAAAAATTATGAATTGGCCATCCAGATTTATTCTCCTCATGTCAGAGTGAGGTCATGGCAGTAGCTTGCAATCTTCATCTGTGTGAAAGTGCTTACATTCTCCAGACAGGTGCTATCCTTGTCTTTGTTGAGGTAGTGATGTTGCCAGAATCGCAGCAGGTGGTGGAAGTTGTTGAGCAAGCAGCCTGGGTATTTCTCAGCATACTCTTTCTCCTTAAGAGCTCTTAAGTAGAATGGCAGCTTGCCCCGCCACCGTGCCAGCATCAGCACTACCAAACTCGTGTTCAGGCAGCTCACATTCTCCTAGGATTTGAAAAGCACGCACACAGATTTGAAACACCCGAATAACTGCAATGTACTGAGATTGTAAGGTACAGATTAAAGGAAAAAAAAAAATCCATCAAGCGGTATTAAGGATGGAAGCTTCTAGAACAGACCAATCCCTCAATATCAGAGGAGCTTCTTGCAACTAAAAAAAGTTGAAAAGTAAACAAAGAAAACTAATCCTTGCCTGAGTTAGAGTCTGCACATTAATGATGTTGATCAGCCTGAAGAGGAAGGAGAGTCTGTTCTCCACTTGAGCCATGTAGGACAACAGGCGGCACTCGGATAGCACCTCTATCACTGAGAGAGGAATACAGTTTGTAAAGCTGCATCGTGCTTATGCGCATTTAATCAGCTCTATTCATTTTCTCATTAGCACCTTTCATGTCCTCCGTCTGCCCTTCGAAGCGGTCCAGGGACAGAACAATGCAGCGTACCAGCATGTTAGAGTCCACGAGTGAGCTGTTGATCTGGTTCAGAAACATCTCAAACTGAAATGATAAAGTGCATGCAACAATCATGTTTAACTGTTTTATTCTTCATTAAAAATGAGCAATATTCCCATAATTAGGTATTGCAGCAACTATTTTTTGAAGGAAAACCTTCACTGAGCTTGGTACCAATATCCAAAATATACTGATATGATTAGAAACCAACAAACACAATTCAGTAAAATTTTCTCTTTCGTCACCTATAAACCCACTGCAGGTGGTTAGTTAAAATATAGAAGAAGAAAAAAAATCTACATATCCATGTGATCAGGCCTCCAGTGTTTTCACAGTAGATGTTCTCCTCAATTTCAGAGCCATGGCTACTAACATCAAGCACTTTGCTCAGGAGGCAACACTAACCTTTTCTTCTGTGTTCACATATTTGTTAAATCTCTTAAAAGCCTCAATGTTGAACTTCATGAGTTCACCAAGCAGATCGAAATAGCTCTGAAGGACATCACGTGATTTACAGCCACTGTCAATGATGCAGAAGAGGATGTGCTGCAGGGACACAGAGAGGTTTAAATATAGACAACACCACATTTCATGACATACATGGATAGGAATGTATGATGTATAAAGAACAACGTATATAGAATGTCAGGATCACTCACCTCCAACAACCCCCTCTTCAGCAGGAACATCTGGTCTGCATAGGATGTGGCTCCTCTTAGAAAACTCTCTACTGCTCTAGCTTGCCAGAACCTACAGAGTAGATTAGGCGTGACAAATTTTACATGCACAGACAATCGGATCGTTTTTATAATGAATCATTAGCTCAGGTTTGATTGTTGCACTCACCTGAACGATGAATCGACTGGCTCTTTCTTCATGACTGAAATCAGCCGTGTGAGCAGGCCCTTCTTCCCATCGCACGCTAGATTCCTGCATTAAGCACGTTCACACAACAGGAGATTGATGTTGCAAAACAGACGGAGGGATAAAACAGGCAAACAAAGAGAATTTATTTCCTCAGTACCTGTCTGTGTTGACCAGTGCCTCCACTTCAGGAACATTTGCTTTCAGAGAGATGGCGCTAAGCTCATTCAGTTCTTGCCCATTCAGGAGGAGATACTTGTTCCTGACACCAAATGATAATGACATGTTAATGGATGAAAGATCTTCTTTTTAATCTATTTTATAGACAGGACACCTTAAACACACACATTTAAATTCATGACACAATAAAGCATAGGCTATTTCCATAGGATAGTTGGAAAGGAAAAGATGCACGGTCTTAGAGTACTCACTCATGGTGGTCACTGAAGCTCTGTAGCAGTCTGAGGAACTGGATCTTGAAGGAGATCTCCTGTAAAAAGGGAAAAAAAAAAAAAAAAAAGTCACCTGTGTAAGCCTCCACATATTTTACACGTGAACCCTGTGTAAACCTATGCTACGAACACCTTTACACCTGACCATTTCCATACATCTTTTTAAAAGGAAATGCGCATCAGTAACTAGGACCTGGAACTGTTATAATGCTGTAATATGTTGTGCACACACATTCTGGATTGTATAAATATGTTTATCATATAATCAGGAGTAAAACATGCACGTTCATGTCTGCCTACACGATAAGGCTATATACACCGATCAGACATAACATTATGACCACCTGCATAATATTGTGTTGGTCCCCCTTTTGCTGCCAAAACAGCCCTGACCCATCATGCACTGTGTATTCTGACACCTTTCTATCAGAACCAGCATTAACTTCTTCAGCAATTTGAGCAACAGTAGCTCGTTTGTTGGATCGGAACACATGGGCCAGCCTTCGCTCCCCATGTGTATCAATGAGCCTTGGCCGTCCATGACCCTGTCGCCGGTTCACCACTGTTCCTTCCTTGGACCACTGCAGACCGGGAAAACCCCACAAGAGCTGCAGTTTTGGAGATGTTCTGATGCAGTCTTCTAGCCATCACAATTTGGCCCTTCATCAAACTCGCTCAAATCCTTACGCTTGTCCATTTTTCCTGCTTCTAGCACATCAACTTTGAGGACAAAATGTTCACTTGCTGCCTAATGTATCCCACCCACTAACAGGTGCCATGATGAGGAGATACTCAGTCTTATTCACTTCACCTCTCACTGCTCACAGTGTTATACCTGATCGGTGTATCTCATGGTCCAAAGCCAGAAATGTTTTATAAGAGGTGTAGATGTGGTTCCTTTTATAATAAGTGCAAGCTCAAGGACATGAGTCTTACTGGACTGCAATCACAGTTCTGGTTCTGTCTGTGTAAGACGTGACTAGATGGATGTCTCCTCCAGATCAGCTTGTCAAACAAATTGTTCAGGCCAGGAATCAGTCGGAACTCTGCCAGCATCCTATGAACCTGTGTGAGAGAGTTACTGTTACTCAAAGTACGTTTTCATTGGAGTGTACTGTCACAACTTTTGGTAAGCACTGAAAGAATCCAAATAAAGCTCGAGTAAATAGTTCACCTGATTTCTCTGTCGGCCCATGAGCAGTACACACAGCACGTAGAGAACCTCCACTTTGTACATGATCTCATGCACAATCTTCATGGACTGAGGCAACGTGTGCCTCAGGGGACTTGATGAAAGCGAGCCTTCATCAGATGACTCTGAAAACAGAAGGATGTAGAGAGGGTTTTTCTAAAGAGAATAGATTCTCTAAATATCTAAAGATTTCAATTTAAGCAATCCTCTAGACATTTTCTCTTCACCTACTGACGGCCGATTTATACGGTCAATGTAGATGCACAATGCAGACAAAAAAATCTACAGCACTGTGCAACAGGCAAATACCTCCCTAAACAGGGAAGGGTGTCTAGTACTGGTGTAGTATTGACACCTGAAACTTAAGGTAAGGTTATTTCCAGCCCACAGAAGCCCAACTAGTCCTGTGGTTAGTTCTGTCTCTAACCACATCGCAGTTGGTGAGTTTCACCAAACATAAAGACGTGAATAACGTTGATATGTCTGCAAACAAAGGCTGTGCATGCTCAAGAACTATAACCCAAGACTAATACATCTTTTCCAACAAAACGACTCAAGTTCTGGTTCCGTACCCAGTTCTCAGTGCTGGACTGGGTGAAGTGAAGCCCATAGCAAACCAGTCACAAGTCGTGAGAAACGAATGGTTATGTAACAGGTTTTGTTGCTAGTGTTGTTAACATGACTGTGTAACCAGTCCACAAACACTGGTTAACTGAGCAGCTGGTTGGTGTCCAGGTAAAAAATCCAAAATATTGCAGTGTATGTTTTTAATACTTAGCCCAATGTCACTTGTGGAGACTTCCTTTTCTGATCCCTGCTTGTGTATGACATGCTCACTCGTCTGATTGAAGTCAGCGTTGAGCATTTCTCTTTATTCACTTTTTTCCCCTCCTTGCGAGCTCAACAGTGTCTTGGATGTCCATTGAAGACCACATCAACAGTAGAATGTACGGTTCATCCACTCACCACTGCTGAATTACTCTCTTAAATATTTTGTGTTGTTTTGTTCAGTTGTAGTAGTTACTGGAGATGCTACTCCGGTCACTGCGGTCATTTAGAACACTTTTCCTGGTGACGCTACAATTCCCTGCCCCTGCACCACCCCAAACTTTGTAGATGGAAAAGTTTTTAAGTGCATTAATTCTTCTCTCACCTGTGCTGCTCTGCTCTGCCTCCTCGATGGCCATCTGCATGAGAGCATCCAACACCAGGGCATTGTCCAGCCAGCTGTGCCAGTCCTCCAGCTCCTGCAGCAGTGCAGCCGTGCCCGAAGCTTCCGACACCTTCCGTGTAGCCAGCTTGCAAAGTCGCTCGATGAAGCCCGGAATATTTAGTAACGCAACTGCAGAGACAGCAGACAGCCAAGAATCTTTAGTTTTACAGATCCTCAGAAGTCTCACGGTTCTTTACGTTTTATGTAGTACTGTGTGTTTATTGTTTTGTATGTGGATCTATAGTCCTGCAGGGCTGATATTTAATCCTACTGTATGTGATGAGAGGAGGAAAACATTTTTACGTGTCTTCCTGACGCTTCATACTTCATTCAAACCACTGTTTGCTAAAAGAGAATGTAAATAAGATACTCTTACAAAATTTGCTTTTTTAGTTCAGCATGTGGCCCTGACCTTGGTTGCTCTCTGCACGTGACGGAGACGCCGTTATCTTCTGCTGAGCGTTGCGGGCCAAAAGGGTGTGTTTATCATCCATGCCTGCATCCGGCTCCGAAATGGTGACAGACAGGATACGGCAGAAGTTAGCCAGCTGCTGCTGGTTGAAGCTCTGCACCAGACCGGCCAAGTTGGGAATATCCTCCAGTCGGATCACCTCCTAAGAAAATAAAAGGCTTAAATTAAAGGCTCTTTTCTATTACGTCTTGCTAAGTTCCTTAACTTAAACAAGTACGTTAATTTACCTTCCTGACTCCCATTATGTCCTCTATAAGTGTGGCAGTTTGTAGAAAAGTCTTTTTGTTTGACATTAGAGTGAAAAGAAACATGACAAAGTCGTCCCTTGCGGCAAGACTTTTGGTGACACCCTCTGTCTGCAAGACACAAAAAAGAAAACATTTCTGCATTCCCAAGAGTGATCAGAAATGGAAGATTACATTCGTATCCTAATGAAAGAATGTTAAAGATACCTACGCATATGCAACAGTTGTAAAGAACGCTTAAACAATCCTTGATGAGGTCATCACCCACTGCAAATACAGAAAAAAGTGTCAGGGTTACTACAGTGTCATTGCTTCTTTCTAAACTTTACCTGCAGGAATACATTAATAGATCAAATCTGATCAGCAAATAAACTGTTTAATCAATGCTATAGACTTAAGAAAAAGAATTATTTCACAAACCGACTTTCATTGTATTCGTTTTTCAACAAGTGAACCGTTTCTGTAACTACGTGTTTAGGTCAGTATTTTATATATTAGGTCTCATTTCCGAGATGAATCCTATCGCTTACTAGACTGATAAATAAACATAAGAAGAGTCTCAGCGTGCTGATCACTCACAATTAAAATACTTTATTTTATTATTTCAGTTGGACTACAATTAGGAAAAAACTATTATACATTATTACTATATACAATCCAAAATGTGCATTGGTTTAATTGCATTAGCGCACTACTAAAGCCCCACTTAAGACAATCTGTGGCTGAAATTGTCTGGTATTTTTAACTTATTTATTAGTAAGTATTAAGAAAAGGTTAAGAAGATGTATTATGAAATTAGAGGTGACTCCAAATGTTGGAGGTCGTATATACAAGATATTAGAAACGATTTTAGGCACTTCGATCGATTTCACCTTTCAGGTACTTCACCTGGACAGTGTCCCAATGGTTTCTTGGGGAAAAACGAGTAAATATATGTATAGAATAATTCTTACATCAAGCAAAAAAAAAGCTTTAACTAGATGTTGGTATTAACCTAACCCCCCACAAATACAAGACCTGACGGAAGTATATTTACTATGGAGAAAATTTCTTTTTCTGTGAACTTTCAAAAGAACATATTTGTTGATTACTGGTCAAAATGGATTGAATATACACCGATCAGGCATAACATTATGACCACATGCCTAATATTGTGTTGGTCCCCTTTCTGCTGCCAAAACAGCCCTGACCCGTCGAAGCATGGACTCCACTAGATCCCTGAGTTATTTGGCACCAAGATGTTAGCAGCACATCCTTTAAGTCCTGTAAGTTGCAAGGTGTGGGCCCCACCTCACAACCTACAGGACTTAAAGGATACTGATAGATACTTATTGATAGATACTGACCACTGCAGACCAGGAACACCCCACAAAAGCTGCAGTTTTGGAGATGCTCTGATCCAGTGGTCAAGCCATCACAATTTGGCCCTTCGTCAAACTCGCTCAAATCCTTACGCTTGTCCATTTTTCCTGCTTCTAATACATCAACTTTGAGGACAAAATGTTCACTTGCTGCCTAATATATCCCACCCACTAACAGGTGCCATGATGAGGAGATCATCAGTCTTATTCACTTCACCTCTCACTGCTCACAGTGTTATACCTGATCAGTGTATAACCCCTATTAAACCAAATACATTTTTGTTATAGAATGAATGCTGTGTCTTTTTTTACTGCATTACCACAACAACCATCCCCCTGAGGATATATTCTGCATTCACTAAAGTCGACATCATTGACATTAAGCTGTAACTGAAACTAATCATGAATAAAAGCAGTAAATATGTGGCATTTGCACTCTAATTTTAATGAACATTTCTTTCTCGAGCAAGCTTTACATCCCTCCCCTGCCGCTAAGAGTGTATTTTATTTATTTAAAAATAAATGAATTAAAAGCCCTTTTGTTGGGATCCCAGTCGCAACGCACACTAACGGACATGCCGATTTGCTTGGCATTTTTGAATGATTTCAGTGCTTCATAGCTGATCTAAAACATGAGTCCTTACTAGAACCTCTTTGTATAATACTCTAGACTGTAACAAACATGGAACAAGAACAAATAATTATTTACTTGTTAAATTACAGATACTTACTAATAGGAACATTCCCCTGTATTGAGAGAGTGGGTCGCATCAAAATCTCTACAAACAACTGCAAAAAAAATAAAAAAATAGAAGTGTTGTCACACGCCATGAAGACATGAGATTATGTGCTAATTTGGAGATGAAATGCTTCAGCACAATCCAGGTCAAAACATTATTGCACAGATGTTCATGTACAGTATCACTCACATCGACTCCTCCGAAAAGGTCAAAGGTGTACGTGTTGGGTGACACAGTCTCCTGTGGTGTCTTTCTGTCTTCCGTCACGAAGGACATGGCCTCCATGGACAGCAGTGACGACAGCTCCTGCATTACCACAAAACCGTGTTGGCTTGGCATTTAAGAAGAATACAAAAACATTTGTGTATTGATCGGTTTTTAACAGGGATTTGTTATAGATACCTTAACCACATTGTGGCTCTTGGAAAGATCGCTGTTTATGTGGCTGCTGTTGTGAAGTTTTCTCAGCAGTAGTGGTATTCCCTGCCATCGAGCTTTCTTATCTCTCTCCTCGAGAAGACCTGCTGGGATCTAGTTACACAAGATGATTAACAAGCAATCAGGCAACTGATGCACAAGTAGAGTCACTACTACAAAAAGTAAGTCACATGGAAAATACAGAAGCACAAAATATACACTTCAGATAAGCTCGTCATTTTCACAGCTCATTCCTTCTCAACGGCACACGATATTCAGGAGACATTTCTAATTAACCCAAATGCTTACAAGGAAGTCATTGAAAACAAATAATCACTATCCAAGTTCCTAGCTCATGCCTAACAGCCGACCCGGAACTAATCTTAAGGGCGTTAGCTTGCTATGTTAAGTCTTTTTATAGTAACGTTAACTAGGTGGCAGGTTATGTAATTATTGATAAGCTAAAAACGCCTATTTACACAGTTTGAATGCGTTTCATATACGCTACGTGTTACTTATTGTCCAAAATGATTAATATGGCCAAGCTGAGAAATACTGGACATGTTAAGACCATGTTAGCAAAACAGCTAACTAGGTAGCGAAGGCAGGATTGCAACCTGATAACTGTGTTCTAATCCAATACGTCAGCGTTAACGTTATCTATCACATACACAATGCGTTTCATTTATATTTACATACTCCAGCTAATAATCAATATCGCGACGTAAATCTAAATGAGTTTGCTGACGTGATTAAAATAGCTGTTAGCTAAGCAACAACTTCAGGCTCGGGGCTCTTGCGGCCTGCTAGTCTGAAATCTGCGAAACAGTTAGCTTAATTTCAACAACAACAGATATGAATCATGGTCTTCAAACCTGTGTGCCATGAGTCATCCCCGAGCCTGTTATCTGTCCATATTTGATCTTGTGCAATATGTTTTTGCTCCGATTTCTCCGTCTTGTTTGAGTTCGAGACGACTGCTGCCCGTTAGCCGCCATTGTTTTTCCTTTGACGTCGCAATGTTTTCTTTTTCTTCAATAATGTCTTTGCAGGATGAAGACAAACAGACAGATTACTGACCCCTACCGGCCAGGAGTGTGAATAAACCGCGCCCTCATTCCATTCAGCATACACCGATCAGGTATAACACTGTGAGCAGTGAGAGGTGAAGTGAATAACACTGAGTATCTCCTCATCATGGCACCTGTTAGTGGGTGGGATATATTAGGCAGCAAGTGAACATTTTGTCCTCAAAGTTGATGTGTTAGAAGCAGGAAAAATGGGCAAGCGTAAGGATTTGAGCGAGTTTGACGAAGGCCCAAATTGTGATGGCTAGACCACTGGATCAGAACATCTCCAAAACTGTAGCTCTTGTGGGGTGTTCCCGGTCTGCAGTGGTCAGTATCTATCAAAAGTGGTCCAAGGAAGGAACAGTGGTGAACCGGAGACAGGGTCATGGGCGGCCAAGGCTCACTGATGCACGTGGGGAGCGAAGGCTGGCCCGTGTGGTCCGATCCAACAGACGAGCTACTGTCGCTCAAATTGCTGAAGGAGTTAATGCTGGTTCTGATAGAAAGGTGTCAGAATACACAGTGCATGACAGGTCAGGGCTGTTTTGGCCACAAAAGGGGGACCAACACAATATTAGGCAGGTGGTCATGATGTTATGCCTAGTCAGTGTATGAAGACATTAATCCTGACATTAATCATTTTTTTCATTGAGTCAGAACACTGGCCTCAGTCAGCCTCTCCTAAACAAATGTGAAAACATCAAGTTACCAAACATTTGCATTGACTAACTCACAGGAGTCGAAAACATTTAAGTAGTTTTACTTTGGTTATATACCTGGCGTATTTATACTTTACTTTCGTGTTGAATATTCAATTTCAAAGTGAATGTGAAAATTGAATGTGATCTGTGGCAAAGTTTGATTAAAATATATTACAATTGTTTAATTTATTTCTGATTAATTCATTAGCAAACATAGTATTAGCCATAAATTTGGCAAACAAACTTAAATGATATTTTCAGGCAAATGACATAGTTACTTTAAAACCAAGTTCAAGTTTAGATAAGTAATAAGTTACATGAAAACACGCCATTAAATAAATTTTATCAGATAAAAATATTAAAAAAGTTTAATTATTTCTCCCAGATTTATGTATTTTTGCCTGTATACTTCCACTTTCATTTTTTTTTAACTTTTAAGATTTTTATCCATATATCTAGTACTTTCACTTAAATATATTTTCTCTGCACTTTTTCCACCCTTTCTTATGCAATAATTCCTTCTGCTCTTTGTGCTGTACTTCCGTTAAAGATTCGTGTGGATTTATTCTCTTATTTACTTCTTCAGTACACTACACTATACACTCACCATCCACGTTCATGCAGGGATCTAATCAGTCAAACATGTGGCAGCAGTGCAGTGCATGAAATCATGCAGATACGGATCAAGAGCTTCAGTTAATCCTCACAACAAACATCTGAATGGGGAAACATGTGATCTCTGTGGCAAGCTTGTTTCTACCAGATGAACTGGTTCAAGTATTTCAGAAAGTATTTCTGATCTCCTGGGAATTTCTGTGGGGAGTTTTTTTCTAATCTGAAGCTGTCCAGTTTTGGTCAGTGTGTGCCCATGATAGCTTTCGATTCTTGCTTTTGGCTGGTTCGATGTTTTGTGCATTCTGAGATGCTTTTCTCCTCACCACAGTTGTATCTTGAGGACACAACAATCACACAAATATTTATTCTTGTATTTGATCTCGATCCTTATATGTAAAGAATTAACTTTAGCTTGATCTGTATCTGCATGATTTTCGAACTGATTAAATAATTGTGTGAATGTTCCAGTGTACAGGTATTCCTAATAAAGTGAAACTACTCAGTTCTGAACATGTTCGGTTGCATTGTATGGAATTAATGATAGGGAGAATCCTGAATCTAGAATATCTGTCCATGCAAAACAACATTTTCTCTCTCCCGTCTTTTAAAAATTGTCTCTCCACACATGCAAGTCGGCTCCCAACGTTCACTAAAATAGCAGTTCTCGATTCTTTGAGCTTTTATCAGATACACCTACCAATTGTTTACCACTTTGAAAGTAAAGATTACTGACTGCATCCTGTCTGTCGCTATGCACAATTTGGCATCCTCTCTACTCCACCCTTCAGTTGACTGGGAACTCTCTAGGACCTGAAATGTTTTGGGTGGTGGACCATTTCTCATTCACAGCAGTGACACTGATATGGTAGTAGTGTGAGTGCTGCTTGTCGGAGTGTATCGGGCCGAGCAGCACTGCTGAACTACCTCCACTGTTTTAGATAATAAAATAAAAACAACAAACCCAATTGGTTAGAATGTTCAGATTCACATCGGGTGCAGTTTAGAACAAATAAACACAGTTATTCCTGTAATTTTCCATAAGAAGGTGTTTCCCCTTCCCTGCTCAATTGGACTATGATGACGCCCTATAGCTCTGCAGAGGAAATCTGATGGGCCAAAATGACGTGTGGATGCTCTCGTGTGTCTTCGTTCAGCTGGGTGGGCCTGCTTAAAAGCCTGGCCTATTTTTGTAGACGTGAGGGAGTGCAGGGAAGTAAAGGGAGTGTTGTTCCTGTGAAAGAGGAAACGGCTAACAACCGAGTCCAAAGCCAATATAAAGTGCGGAGTGAACGAATGACAGTAGTGGAAAAGGAAACGTGGACTTTGGTGGCTTTGGAAGCTGGTGAAACGTCCTGTTGATTAATCATTTTTGGTAAGCCAGCACTTCTTTTCATCATTGGCATGTTAAATGAAGGCGTTTAGGTTTAAGTTATTTAAATCGAGTTGTTAAATTAGCCTGTGAGCCTCTCGAACACTTTAATGATAAATATGTAAATGTGTCCTAAATGAAAAGGTTACCGTTTTGTCAGATGTTTTCCTTTTATAATCCAAATTAGGAAAAAAAAAAAGGAAATTTATAATTTCCTTTTGTAATACTTTTAATACTACACTGATGGAAAAGAAGTTGATTTACATGAACATGGATAAAGAGCCAGCAAAAAAAAATCGCCTCCTTGTTCCCACATGATCTACTGCCAAGTAATTAGAATATAAATTGTTTTCTCTCCCTCTGATTAAAATGGGAAGTAACACAATCTAGATGGTCCAGAGACTGGAGACCATTTAGGATCATCTTATAGTTTACTCTTCCGTACAGATGTTTTATTACATGTCCACTTTTAGGTCCTGGTTTTGAAAAAGCAAAAGAGTTCAGTACACCACCCTTCAGTACACCTCTTCCAGCACCAAGATTTGTTAAATGGGATATTTGATTTATTTTCAGAGTGAAGGACCATGGCCATGCTGCTGATTTTTATCACCCTGCTACATCTCTTCACACTGGCGCTTCTGTTTATTGCCACCATGGACAAGGTTAAAAATTATGAAGCTTTTATTCACATTTAAGGATATCTTAACTGTCTTTTTTTTGCCCGTACAAATAAACCAATTTTCTCTAATACCACATTTCTATTAATGATGAGAGAGAATCTGAATTTACATATATATATATATATCTTCTTCTTTTTCTTTCGGCTTTTCCCTTCAGGGATTGCCACCTCGAATCATCTCTCTCCACCTATCCCTATCTTCTGCATCCTCAACACTTGCACCCACTAGCTTCATATCCTCATTAATTCCATCCATATACCTCCTCTTTGGCCTTCCTCTTTGCCTCCTGCCTGGCAGCTCCATGTCCAACATTCTCCTACCAATATACTCACTCTCCCTCCTCTGAACATGTCCAAACCATCTCAATCTGTCCTCCCTAACTTTGTCCCCCAAACATCCAACATGAGCTGTCCCTCTGATGTACTCGTTCCTAATCCTGTCCAATCTTGTCACTCCCAAAGAGAACCTCAACATCTTCAGCTCTGCTACCTCTAGCTCTGACTCCTGTCTCTTCCTCAGTGACACTGTCTCTAAACCATACAGCATGGCCGGTCTCACCACTGTCCTGTACACCTTCCCCTTGATTCTTGCTGATATTGTCCTATCACACAGAACTCCCCACACCTTTCTCCACCCATTCCAACCTGCCTGCACTCGCTTCTTTACCTCTTTCCCACACTCTCCATTACTCTGGACTGTTGACCCCAAGTACTTAAACTCCTGTACCTTCTTCACCTCTTCACCCTGTAACCTTACTGTTCCACTTCCCTCTCTTTCATTCACACACATGTACTCAGTCTTACTACCACTGACTTTCATTCCTCTTCTCTCCAGCGCAAACCTCCACCTCTCCAGGTTTTCCTCCACCTGCTCCCTGCTCTCACTACAGATCACAATGTCATCTGCAAACATCATTGTCCAAGGAGACTCCTGTCTGACCTCCTCTGACAACTGGTCCATCAGCAAACAGGAAGGGGCTCAGAGCCGATCCCTGATGCAGTCCCACCTCCACTTTGAACTCCTCTGTCTGACCTACAGCACACCTCACCACTGTCCTGCTCCTCTCATACATGTCCTGCACCACTCTGACATACTTCTCTGCTACTCCTGACTTCCTCATACAGTACCACAGCTCTTCTCTTGGCACCCTGTCATACGCTTTCTCCAAGTCTACAAACACACAGTGCAACTCCCTCTGACCATCCCTATACTTCTCCATCAAAATTCTCAGAGCAAAAATTGCATCTGTTGTGCTCTTTCTGGGCATGAAGCCATACTGCTGCTCACAGATTTCCACTACCTTCCTTAACCTAGCTTCCACTACTCTTTCCCATAGCTTCATTGTATGGCTCATCAACTTTATCCCCCTATAGTTGCTGCAACTCTGCACGTCACCCTTATTCTTAAAGATCGGCACTAAGACACTTCTTCTCCATTCCTCAGGCATCCTCTCGCTCTCTAAAACCCTGTTGAACAAACTAGTTAAAAATTCCACTGCTGCCTCTCCCAGACACTTCCAGACCTCCACCGGGATGTCGTCAGGACCAACTGCCTTCCCACTTTTCATCCTCTTCAAAGCCTTCCTGACTTCATCCTTTCTAATCTTATCTACTTTCTGTTCCACAGAGTTCACCCCTTCTACTCTTTTTTGCCTCTCATTTTCCTCATTCATCAGCTCAAAGTATTCCTTCCATCTCCTCTGTACACTCTCCTCACTTGTGAGCACCCTTCCATCTCTATCCTTAATAACTCTAACTTGCTGCACATCCTTCCCATCTCGATCCATCTGCCTAGCTAACCTGTACAAGTCCTTCTCTCCTTCTCTAGTGTCTAACCTAGTGTACACCTCGTCATATGCCTTCTGCTTGGCCTTAGACACCTCCCTCTTCACTCTGCGCTGTGACTCCTTGTATTCCTGTCTATTCTCTTCAGTCCTGTCCATGTCTCACTTCCTCTTGGCTAACCTCTTCCTCTGGATACTATCCTGAATCTCTTTCAGATTGCCTCTTCTACATAGGATGTAGTCTACCTGTGTTCTCCTACCTCCACTCTTGTAAGTCACTCTATGCTCCTCCCTCTTCTGAAAATAAGTGTTAACCACAGCCATGTCCATCCTCTTAGCAAAGTCCACTACCATCTGTCCTTCTAGGTTCCTTTCCTTAACTCCAAACTTGCCCATCACCTCCTCATCACCTCTGTTTCCCTCACCAACATGTCCATTAAAATCCGCTCCTATCACCACTCTCTCACCCGTGGGAATACTCTCCATCACCTCATCTAATTCACTCCAGAATCTCTCTTTCTCCTCTAACTCACAACCTACCTGTGGGGCATAACCACTAACAACATTCAACATCACCCCTTCAATCTCTAACTTCAGACTCATCACCCTGTCTGACACTCTCTTCACCTCCAGAACATTCCTCACAAACTCCTCCTTCAGGACCACACCTACCCCATTTCTCTTACTATCCACACCATAATAAAACAGCTTGAATCCTGCTCCTATACTACGAGCCTTGCTACCCTTCCACCTGGTCTCCTGTACACACAGTATATCCACCTTCCTTCTCTCCATCATATCAGCCAGCTCTCTACCTTTCCCTGTCATAGTACCAACATTCAGAGTTCCTATTCTCAGTCCTACACTCTTACCTTTCCTCTTCTCTCTCTGTCTGTGCACTCTCCTCCCTCCTCTACTTCTTCCACCAACAGTAGCCCAATTTCCACCGGCGCCCTGTAGGTCAACGGCGCCGATGGCGGTCATTGTTAACCCGGGCCTCGACCGATCCGGTATGAAATTCAGAGTACTGACGATTCGCATGGTTAAATTTGGCAATGTTTTACGCCGGATGCCCTTCCTGACACAACCCTCTCTATTTATCCGGGCTTGGGACCGGCACAGAAGTCACTGGACTGTGACCCCCATGGCTAGATTATATATATATATAATTCATATTATGATTCTCAGTCCCTGGTTACAGTTTTGTCTGTTTCTTCTGCTTGACTCAGTCCTGGTGGGTGTGGAGCAGCACTGAGAAGTCAGACCTCTGGTACCACTGCAGGTTGTACAATGAAACCGAGACGTGGCTTTGTTCTTCATCAAACGAGACAGGTAAAGTTCCCAGTCCTGCATCATATATCCTGACTGTTCAAATTCAGAACGTTAATCCTTCGCTTCTTTAGTGACTGAAAGGACAGTTAGTGTTGAACTTTTTCCTTCAGAGTGGCTTCAAGCTGTCCAGGTCCTGATGGTCCTGTCTGTTGTCTTTTGCTCCATCGCATTACTCATTTTCCTGGCTCAGCTCTTCATTATGTCAGAAGGAGGACTCTTCTATCTTACAGGAGTCTGTCAAGCATTCGCAGGTATTTTACGGTGGTGACCGCTTATAGCTGAGTGTGAATTACAGAAATACAGTTGTATACGTATATAGTACATGTAAATGAATATTCATTTTGTTTTAAATTATCTTTTATGTTTCTTTTCAGGTACATAATTACAGCCGACGTGTAGTCTCTGTAATAGTTTCTTTCATTACTTTTTTCTTGCAGGTCTCACAACCTTGACTGCGACACTCATCTACACGTTACACAACAAAGAAATCCTTCAGGACTCCAGAAGGTTGAGCTCAGGACACTTTGGTTACTGCTTTATTTTGGCGTGGTTGTGTGTGCCTTTGCTAATGTGGAGTGGAATCATGTACATTTATTTGCGCAAAAGGAAGTAGCGTCATTCTCCACTCCCGAGCGAGTCAAATATAAAACAGCCACAGTTTATATTACTATACTATAAACACAGTATTTATATTGCATCACTTTTATATGGGAACAAAAAACAAACTTAATATTTGTACTTCTTTCGTAGGGTAATGTACTGTACCACAATATCTTGTAGACTATACACAGTATTTTTATGAATAAAACCTGATAAAAACATCTTTGAGGCAGTAATTATTTCAAATGTGCATGCATTTAACTGAGTAATAATTTAGGAAATTAATATACAACTATATTTCCAAAGGTTTTGGGACACCCATGCAAATTCAGGTGTTGTTTTTCAGGGGTTGGGCTTAGCCCCTTAGTTCCAGTGAAAGGAAACACCTTTGGGATGAATTCATGTACGTTACATGCACATGAATGTAATATGGAGTTGTCCCGCCCTTTGCAGCTATAACAGCTTCAACTCTTCTGGGAAGGCTTTCCACAAGGTTTAGAGGTGTGTTTATGGGAATATTTGACCGTTCCTCTAGAAGCACATTTGTGAGGTCAGGCACTGATGTTGGACGAGAAGGTCTGGCTCGCAGTCTCCGCTCTAATTCATCCCAAAGGTGTTCTATGGGGTTGAGGTCAGGACTCTGTGCAGGCCAGTCAAATTCCTCCACACCAAACTCACTCATCCATGTCTTTATGGACCTTGCTTTGGCACTGGTGTGCAGTCATGTTGGAACAGGAAGGGGTCATCCCCAAACTGTTCCCACAAAGTTGGGAGCATGAAATTGTCCAAAATGTCTTGGTATGCTGAAGCATTAAGAGTTCCTTTCACTGGAACTAAGGGGCCGAGCCCAACCCCTGAAAAACAACACCTGAACTCAATGATGTGGAGGGGTGTCCCAAAACTTTTGGCCCCAAAACACACACACAAAAATATAGTGTGTTGCCAAAACTTCTATGTATATTTTTTATGAGTCCTGTTTTGTAAATGCAAGCAAACAGATTATAGATTTCTATTTAATACAAGTGGCTCAAAGAGATATCTGATAAATTGATAAATATCTGAATATATGGTGCTAGAAATAAAGCAGAGATTTTTAAACAAAAATGGTGCCCCTTCCTACAATAAGTTAACCAGTAGATAAAGTGGAATGTTATATTAATGGGAATCTGATTATCTATCAATAATGGATATCATATTAATAACCGTTAATGTATGGTGATGGTTATGTATTACTTTATTTTTTTTATTATAAATGTTGTGGAGAGAAATTCTGTAATTGTGTAGTTTTCCATTCTGTATTGTTCTTGGGGGTTTTATTACAAAATTACTAAACACAGTGGGATAACAATCTGGTATGGTACTTGCATTGGTATGTCAAATAGATAGAATTTATGAGGGCAGTTTTTTCAGAAACTTTGTCTCATGACGAACACATGACTGGTTCTAAGTTAATAGCTTCTATCACGATGTACAATAAGCATGGAGCTTCTGCAGGCACAGGCCTCATCGTCTATTCTTTGACGTCAGTAGTGAGCTAGGCTTTTCTCTGGTTCCACATGAATGAACAGAGCCCCGAGTAAATCCAGTAAAAATGAAGAAAAGCTCTCTCCAGTGGTAGACAGAGAGATTTTAATCACAGAATAATCACATAACCACGCAGTGTCTCCACTTCTACAAGTGGCTGCATAGAATACAACAGAGCTGCCGATGTGTTTAGCAGCACAGCAAGCGGGCGACTCTCAACCAGCTATTTTATCTTGCTAGCATGTTTAATCAGGCATCAAGACGGATAAGGTGCATTTGTCAATTCAAAATAAACTATTTTAGTGTTAACAACCATCGGATTTCCTACTGAAAGGAAAACAAAAAACAATAGAAAAAGGATCTTTGAACCTTTTTGTGTTTTTTGAGTAGTCGCAATTAAATGTTGGGTCGTAAGGCTAAAGGTATTATGGAGTTGAGACGAGAGGTTACGGTGAGAGACGGCTTGCGTTCAGAAAAGAGAAAACGAAGGGGTAAAAGAAAAACAGTAGAACTGGTTAAGAAACATTGAGGTAAAAACACTGAGGTGAAAACTATTTAGAAAGCTCTTTATTTTGTTTGGATGTGTGTTCCTAGTATGTTTAATTGGTAAATTGGTTTGTTGGGAAACGCCATTCTTCTCTCCTTTAATTAAAGCATCTCACAGGAATAATTTTTATTTTTTCCCCCAACTCTATTATGTCATATCCAAAAAGTACACACCATCACAAAACTGCCGAAGAGGAGTCACTAAGGAAAAAAAAATGAAAGTAATGAGAAGTCCTCAAGTCCATGTGTCCCCTGTTGAGTAGGATACTCAGAATGCTGTGATAAAATATAGCCACTAGGGGAGGCACCATCACTTTAGCCGCTGCACAATGACCGCGTTCAGCAGGTTGGCCTCCTTCAGTGTCTGACTCTCGTCCGTCAGCTCCCTGTTGGGGAAAGTCACCATGAGGACAAACTCTGTTGCAGCCATGGCTGGTCGAGCATTCACCACAAACTGGCGTACATCAGAGACCCTGAGGAGAAAGCACAACGAAACAAACTGATTGTAATTGCTTTTTATTTTCCAGGTCTCTGGGTAATACACCTCACATGTTCTTGTACAGTCTTGTGCTTTTTTCTCACAACACATCAGCTGGAGTTGACCATATTGACCCTAAACTGAATGTCATTATACCACCATACTGATGGACTCTCTAATCTGATTGACCTGTATATCCAACTGGAAATCAAAACACAGGATTATGTTCATGTCCGGTTTTAATACACCAGTGTCTCTATTCACTTTTATGGTGGACATTCTACACAAACGTAAAAACATAACTGATAACACTGAAGCTTATTTCTGATGTTTCTTTAATGTTTAGGTAAGGCGTGCATTAGACAATGCTTTAATAATGCCTCAGTTCAATACATTTTCTCATAGAGCTCAGTCACCCTGGTGCTTTCCTGGCACCACCAAGCTCCAGTGTTGGCCCCTGAGCAAGGCTCTTAGCCCTCCCTGCTCCAGGGGTGCTGTATCATGGCTGACCCTGCGCTCTGACCCCAGCCTCCAAAGCTGGTATACAGCCCAATGAAATTTCTGTGAGAATCTCATAACCACATACTGTAACTGCCACTGAATAAATACAAGCTGTTCTGTACATTCGTTGTAGCATTGTTTTTCTCTCTGGTTCTCTTTTGTGTACTGTGAAAAAGAGAAAGTAACTGCAGATCTCAAGAAACTTGTTAAAGCCAGACTGACTGGAATTATTGAAGTGGTAAGTTTTGATTCTGTACCTGTGAGTGTGGTTAAACTTCTGCACCAGTCGTCCTCCATCAGCCAGTCTGATCTGGATGTTGGTGACGGGCTGAGACTCGTCCACATTGATAGACGCGCAGGCCTGAGCCTCGCTCGCAGCCTGATTTGTCTGATCCATTCTTGGGACAGATACCAAGTCTGGAGTGGCACTAAGAGTTGGATTTAAAGAGAATTAGTCACCCTTTAGTGAAATGGCAATTTTTTTAATTGAAGTTTTAAATAACTTTTAGCACAGCCTTTGAGTTGAAAGTGAAATGTACATAGAGCTCACCTGCCCAGTTTCTGTCCCTCCCCAGTAAAAGCCTTGAAGGAAGGCTTGGGTTTGGTGAAGTCTTCATCCCTGTGGTCCTCCATGTCCAAATTCACCTGCCCACCACGAGCGCGCTGCCTCAGCTCCAGAGGAATCTCCCTGAGACACAAAGCCAGTTTACACAGTGAGAAGCCAGCTGTAACTGTAGTTAAACTTGAACTCAAAGAACCAACAAACATAGTAATTTGGTCCAAAGGGCAAAAAAACCCCAAAACATTCCATTATTCCAAACTCACCCCCTGCGGATAGACTCCAGGAAGAGAGCATTCCCGGGATCGTTGTAGTTTCTGAGCTCTCCGCCATCAAGGCTGAAACCGGTCTTCCACAGCTTCAGCACCACATGTACCTGCATCATAGCAACAGTCACTAAAGACACATCAGAAACTGCCCTCACAAGCGCTACTCTAGTTCAGGAGCTTGTTGACTCACGTCTTGCGTACTGCTAGAAGATCTCCTGTCTCCAAACACGTAGGCAGACTCCTCTTCCGGTGCTGCACCCAGGCGATAACCTCCTCCCACAAACGCCTGCAGGAGAGCGACAAAATGACAAGATACAGAAATGCAGAAAAACAGAAGCAGAAACTAACTGAACTTGTTGCAACAACAAATAAGATCATTAATTCATTCATTGTCTGCCGCTTATTCGAAATATTCTCGGGTCACGGGGAGCCTGTGCCTATCTCAGGCGTCATTGGGCATCAAGGCAGGATACACCCTGGACGGAGTGCCAACCCATCGCAGGGCACACACACACACACACTCATTCACTCACGCAATCACACACTACGGACAATTTAGAGATGCCAATCAACCTACCATGCATGTCTTTGGATTGGGGGAGGAAACCGGAGTACCCGGAGGAAACCCCCGAGGCACGGGGAGAACATGCAAACTCCACACACACATGGCAGAGGCGGGAATCGAACCCCCAACCCTGGAGGTGTGAGGCAAACGTGCTAACCACTAAGCCAAATCTAAATTAAAGACAGTGCCAAAAAATTAATTATCTGAGGTGGTCTGCACTTTAAAGCATGCAGTGGTGCAGTTTATCACTTTATTTAGAATAAAATTACTTGTTAAGAAAATAGCACTTACAGTGTTTCACATTTTTTAAAGAACTGTTTGGTATTGTGTTGTTTTGGTTTTATTTCAGTTCTCTCAGCATTCTGGTAATGAACTGCTTACTCTGGGTTATTACTGGTTGGTTTGTGTGTCTGTCTCAGAGCTCTAATGAACTGCATTTATGTTCTTGGGTGTGTACGCTACCCAAAAATGCTACAGTGCATGTACTATTTAATGATGGTGCTGTTTGTTGTCACTCGCCTCATGTTAACACATTCCCAATACAGACAAGTACACGATACCTTAGCCTTGCTGGATTCTCCAGGTCCTTTGCCTACTTTTTCAACTGGAACGGCCCCATGCTCCTTAGCGCCCTTGAACAAGTCCTCAACCACCTGATTTGTGCTCTTCTTCTTGGGTGGACCAACAATCTGCTGACCACTGCGCTCCGAACCACCAGCGAAGAACCTGTAGGAAAAGGAATTATCAGGCTTATCAGGAATGAATAATGCTGACGGAACGCTGCAGCAAATTCTCCACTTAATTTCTAGTGTAGTGGCTGGACGTAGTGGAGTGTTTTAATAGCAGAATGTACTTACATTTTTCACTGGATATATTAAACACCTGGTTTTGGACTTCGGTATAATACTAAACCACAATGATTTACATACTGGATGCGCCACAAGACACATGTGGAACTGAAAGGTTCATATTCGCATACTGACCTCTGACCTTCTTCATCACTCTCCTCTTCATCTTCATGCTTCAGGTCTCTGAAGGAAGTCACTCGGTGTTCACTAAATTAAAAGATACATAAAAATAAGCCTTTATAAATAAAAAATATAAGGCTTACGTCTTGCACAGGGTTGAAAAAGGACTATGGTATCACTGGATCAGGGAACAAAGGACAAATATCAAGTGGTCATATGCGTGTTTGTAATCACTTTCTAATTATCTTTATTATGTGTAAAGTAAATTTGCTATAAGCTTCTTTTTTTTTAATAACCAATATCAGTGTTAGCATTTCACATTAATGACCTTACAGAGTATATAATGCACAGTGTAAGTGCAGAGTGTAAGTACACATGTACATCATTTGGGACACAACTAGAGCAGGATGCCAGGCTTCCATCCTCCCAAAGTTTCAGATATGGAATTGTTGTAGAAGGTTGAAGTTATGTGGATGCTGATGTAGCTGCACTTTAAAGAAGACATTATTATCGCCACACATTACATTAAAGCACAGTGGAATACTTATTTGTATATCCTGGCTTTGGAGGTTGGTGTCAGGGCACACTGAAACGGACGGGGCCCAATGGTGGCAGCTTGGCAATGAACCCCGACATTACGATCAACAACTCTGAGCTTTACCCTTGAGCCATATACATCGATCAGGCATAACATCATGACCACCTGCCTAATATTGTGTCGGTTTCCCTTTTGCTGCCAAAATAGCCCTGACCCATCATGCACTGTGTATTCTGACACCTTTCTATCAGAACCAGCATTAACTTCTTCAGCAATTTGAGCAACAGTAGCTCGTCTGTTGGATCAGACCACACGGGCCAGCCTTCACTCCCCTCGTGCATCAATGAGCCTCAGCCACCCATGACCCTGTCGCCGGGTCACCACTGTTCCTTCCTTGGACCACTTTTGATAGATACTGACCACTGCAGACCGGGAACAGCCCACAAGAGCTGCAGTTTTGGAGATGCTCTGATCCAGTGGTCTAGCCATCACAATTTTGTCAAACTCGCTCAAATCCTTACGCTTGTCCATTTTTCCTGCTTCTAACACATCAACTTTGAGGACAAAATGTTCACTTGCTGTATAATATATCCCACCCACTAACAGGTGCCATGATAAGATATAGTCTTATTCACGTCACCTCTCACTGGTCATAATGTTATGCCTGATCGGTGTATATACTAAAAAAAACGTTTAGTATATATAGTTTGATTTGACATTATGGATGTGATGGATGAAGGATGTGTTTAAACGACATCCAGTAAGAGAAACGCCCATTATCAGATAGCTACACCAGATGTATAGATGTGGAAAAACTAGGAAGCAAACAAGACACAAAACGTCGTGTAGAGATGTGGTAATGGAGACATTGTGTTATTTATTTATTTATTTATTAGATTTGTTCCCTTATATATGGAGCTTGTTATTTATTTATATTTATATTTATATATATATATATATATGAAAGTAACTCTGCTGCTGATTTTCACCTTGGTCCTGAAGATCGAGGACCAGGGCCGCTTTCAGGTTGAGGAAGGGCAACAATATCATCATCTCCTCCATCCTCAAAGAAACTGGCAAGGGCAAGCTGAGGAGACACGAACACCGGAGACACAAAGTGCGTCATAAGTCATGCGTCATGTGGATGAATCTGACGTTATAGCGATTCACAACACGTCACTAAACCGCACAGTTGATCAGAAACCGTAAGTAAAGGTTGCTCGTCCTGTTTTCAGTATTCGGCATCATTCAAACCTGTACGTCACGAACCGAACAAATTATTCATGCACGTTTAACGGCTCGTCTTTCCAACAGTGCTGAGGCTAAAACAGCTAGCAATCTTTAATTCCTCTAATGTACTTGATGTAGTTACATTGACCAAGTGAACACTTCTGTAGCAGATTTTATTTATCATGAATTTTAAGCGATTTTTAATGACAAAATGCTCAGACTCGGGGTGTTTCCCGTCAACAGTGACTTGCACAATTCACTAGCCGGTCACTTAGCATGTGCTAGCTAATTAGCTACCTATTGAGCGTGACAGCTTAAAATGAAAGCGTCTTCTAATTTGCAGTCAGATGTAACGCATGCAAAGCAACTTTAAGCCTGTTTCACCTGCAAATCCCAGCCAGCCGATTCCAGGAAAAACCGGGCTCTCTCCTCTTCAACACCGGTAACTGCAACAAACTCCCTCACCGATTCATCCTGCGACGCCATTTTGGTGTGTGGAACTGCAGCTAGGTCCGACTGCTCGACGGGAAACAGTGAACTGAAAACTTGTGTTCCGAGCTCAGTTATAAAATAAAGGTTCCGGCTTAGTTGTATTACAAAATCAGTCTAATACAACAGCAATACACAGCGTCCTCAACATATAGTTTGAATCAGTATCCCCATTAATGCACATTCGGATCCCATCTAGAGATTCCTCAATGAAAATAAACCATTAGTGATTTATTAAAAAATATATATTTTTGTGTTGGTCAGGTTTTTTTTTATAATGTGTGACCCTGCTGAAAGTATAAATGTATACATTATAAAGTTTGATTTTAAAGTTTAAAATGTATGAATTTTGTGGGTTGTTTAATTTTTTTCCCCGTGTTTAGCCGCAAATACGACTATATGTGGAATAATGTCTAGTTGTAGTTCTGGAACTTACCAGTAGATGTCAGTGTAATTCGCGGGGAAAACAGGACTAGCGACAGGAACTCTGTCGGGTCAATGAGGGAAATGTCCTCATAGTTAAATACTTCTGAACATTACTTTTTTACAGAACAGTAGTATTGATGAGAGAATAAATGTTTACGAACACCTATGAAACATTCTTTTAACGTGGTATTGAGGAATGGTTTACACAGAAAAGCAACACCAGAACATAAACTGGTGTACACACATGTTCAGCTCAGAATATCACACCTGTGTGCATCATGTGTGTACTTGATTTATATAATCAAAATGCTGATTAGCAGACAGCTGACCTTCAAGCAGAAAGTGGAATGTACATAGAGCACTTGCTCACCTGCCCAGGTTCTGTCCCTCCCCAGTAAAAGCCTTGAAGGCAAGGATGTGATCCCTGTGGCCCTCCATATCCAGATTCACCTGCTCACCACGAGAGCGCTGCCTCAGCTCCAGAGGAATCTCCCTGAGACACAAAGCCAGTGAGAAGCCAGCTAAAGTCAAAGAACTAGAAAAAGCAACACCAGAACAGAATATTCTATTTTTTAAAATGTTATATTTAGCTGCAGTAAGGTGCCAAAAGCCAAAACACAGAAAAACTCTTTACATTGTACAGGAAATACCTGTTATATGGCCAGGAATTAATGTTTATAAATAACATACACTATATTGCAAAAAGTTTTGGGACACCCCTCCAAATCATCGGGTGTTGTTTATCAGGGGTCGGGCTCGGCCCCTTAGTTCCAGTGAAAGGAACTCTTAATGCTTCAGCATACCAAGACATTTTGGACAATTTCATGCTCCCAACTTTGTGGGAACAGTTTGGGGATGACCCCTTCCTGTTCCAACATGACTGCACACCAGTGACCAAAGCAAGGTCCATAAAGACATGGATGAGTGAGTTTGGTGTGGAGGAATTTGACTGGCCTGTACAGAGTCCTGACCTCAACCCCATAGAACACCTTTGGGATGAATTAGAGCGGAGACTGTGAGCCAGGCCTTCTCGTCCAACATCAGTGCCTGACCTCACAAATGCGCTTCTAGAGGAACGGTCAAAAATTCCCATAAACACACTCTTAAACCTTGTGGAAAGCCTTCACAGAAGAGTTGGAGCTGTTATAGCTGCAAAGGGTGGGACAACTCCATATTACATTCATGTGCATGTAAAGGCAGACGTCCCAAAACTTTTGGCAAAATAGTGCATGATTCTCCGAGATTGATCTGGTATTTTAAATTTTGAGGATTTTCTTTTTTTGTTTCATCATGGTCTGTTTTCATTCACAGTTTCTTAAATGCCATTTGCCTACTCACTAAAATGCAAAAAATGCCTGTGCAATTCAGTCCTCATTTTATTTCCCTAAAATTAGCCATGTCATGTCAGGCTCTGTCAGGCACTACATTCTGTTGCTTTGAGTCCAGTGTTTGTAGTCTTCTCAATTTCATGTAAGATTCATGGCATTGAAAGTCACCGAAAAATGGTGGGTGTACTGTTTTGTGTTTAGGAGCCAACAGCAAAACTTTTAAAAATGACAGTTCATTAAACACATTATAAATATTTCAATATATTCAATGTACACCGATCAGCCATACTGTGAGCAGTGAGAGGTGAAGTGAATAACACTGAGTATCTCCTCATCATGGCACCTGTTAGTGGGTGGGATATATTAGGCAGCAAGTGAACATTTTGTCCTCAAAGTTGATGTGTTAGAAGCAGGAAAAATGGACAAGCGTAAGGATTTGAGCGAGTTTGACCAAGGGCCAAATTGTGATGGCTAGACCACTGGATCAGAACATTTCCAAAACTGCAGCTCTTGTGGGGTGTTCCCGGTCTGCAGTGGTCAGTATCTATCAAAAGTGGTCCAAGGAAGAAACAGTGGTGACCCGGAGACAGGGTCATGGGCGGCCAAGGCTCACTGATGCACGTGGGGAGTGAAGGCTGGCCCAGTCCAATTTGTTGCTCAAATTGCTGACGTTAATGCTGGTTCTGATAGAAAGGTGTCAGAATACACAGTGCATGACGGGTCAGGGCTGTTTTGGCAGCAAAAGGGAGACCAACACAATATTAGGCAATACTGGTCATAATGTTATGCCTGGTCAGTGTATATCAGGATACATCACTCTTCTTGGTGAGATACAAATACCATAAAACAGCAAACTGTCTGTAAAAGAACTAAGAGAGCGACAAAATACTCACTCTGTGTGTGTGTGTGTGTGTGTGTGTGTTTCTAATTAACATTTAACCTTTACGATCCTCATAAACGTCAACAAAATAAAAGCAAAATAAGCAAAGAAGAACTATTATCCTGATTTTAAATGAGCTTTCTTCTTTCTTCCTGTCCTTTATTCATAATGCACCAAGACAAATAGTCAGTGTCTTCCCATTGTGTGATTTGAGACACAGCTATTTATAAACCCAGGGTGACCTGGTGTGAGTGTATGAGAAAGCTTTGGATGAAGGTCTGGAGCTGGACATAACAAATACACAATTCAGGAGACCAGTGGCCTGTGAGGATTTGCAACTAATGTAGGAAATGCTGCCAGACTGAGAAGCTCAGGTCCCGAAATACTGCGCCAAACCGTCTAAATGAGGAAGTCTGAGAAACAAGTTTGACCGCAATGAGCTGAATAACGAAGTCTCTGGTTGATCCCAAACACTCTAAAGCTACGCTATTGTAAAACACAATGAAGTTACTATGTGTATACTGTGGTTTGGGAACCCGGAATTTTAACTATTTTAAAATTATACGTTGTATGTATATTCTCACAGGATAAACTGAGCTCTGTAGAAATTGTTAATGCGACATGCACAGTCAAAATAAATAGTTTTCATTTAAGTGAGGTATCAGAAGTGTGTGATTTGCAGTGACATTGAGTGATGGAGAAGGAGGCGGTGAGTAAGACTGAGCAGCTTCAACTGATGGAGGAAGATGGAGAAATAGCCCAGTCTATCCAGGCCTGCCTGTGAGACCTAAAGCTAAACAAGCACGATGGCCTGAATCGCACGCTCTCATACATCTCAAAGACATGCAAACGCACACAAAAATGAGGGAAACGTGACTGCAATCTGGTAAAGCATGGCAACACGCACATAAACATCTACCCAATTTCATTTCATTTAGATAGCAAGGCTGCAATTCTCTAAACAGGAAATCGTAAAACGTGCAAAAGAGAAGAGGAAAGCCTAATTAGTGTGCATTCATATCTATTACTAAGATGTCATGCAGACCCCCCAGTCCCTGTTGGGGTGAGTTTTTATGACAGACGGTCCAGTGGATAAGGCTGTGAAATGCACTTATGATCACTTAAACTGGCCACTAGAGAAATATCAGCAATGGGTTGGAACTGCTTATTTATGTAGAAATCATCTGCCATGTTCACTTGCTCTTTCTTTTGTTCTCTCGCACAGATACACGCTCAGTATCTCAAAAATCATAACCTCTGTGCACCATCTACATACATATATATCCTTATTTATATATATATATTTATATATATTATGGGATATATATATCCCATTCTCACCTTAATGTAATTCATGTCTTCTAGGCAACATTGCTCACTCAAACAGGTCTGATGTGTTATCATTACCATTACTAACAGACACTAGAACCAAGTCAGAAAACAGGATCTCTATAATAACGGTACATCTATTTGAAAGGCAGTAAAATTCATATATGAAACCTCAGTCTTCAGATCTTATCTCTGCAACTATGATCATTGTTTATTTAGAAGAGTGATGTTTCTCCCGGGCTTTGCTGTTTCAGGAGCTTGATGCCTGTGTGGGGGCTCAGTGACTAGTTTGGGCTTAGATCAACAGGAAGAAGCATGCTTATGTCCTGAAACAGCCTGGTTTTATCTCTCCTCTTCTGCCTTTCATCTTATCTTTGCCACTACTGTCCTCCTTTCCGCCACTATCTCAGTGTTGAAAAGCCAGCACTCTAGTTAATACTATCCTCTCTCTCTCTCTCCTCTCTCTCTCTCTCTCTCTCTCTCTCTCTCTCTCTCTCTCTCTGTCTGCCTCTCTGTCTCTCTCCCTTAACTCACAACCTCATTTTCTTTTCTTATCTTTTACTGATATCCAAGAAAACATAAACTACAGCAAAACATTTAAACACACCACAGTACCGTATTACATAAGCAATTCATCTAAAAGTAAAAGTAGACCCACTGTTTTTCTTTTATATTTATTTATTTATTTATTTATTTATTTTTATCTTTAGATCATATGCTCAGAGGACAATCTCTGTCAGGTCAAAGTGCTTTCAAATCATTTGAGATAAAGTTCATTTTATTTGTTTTTGCACCATTTCGATTGAACAAAATTGTTAAGCTATAATTATTTTCACATTTGTGTGGTCAGTGTCTGACTTCAAATTTATCTGAATTTTAAAACCAAGCATCACACATAGAGACAACCTAAAGGAACGGCGAATGTTTTATCGTTATCGAAGCTTGTAGTTTCAAAATCAGGAAGGGGGCCAACACTTTTTCACACCACTGTAAATATCTGTATGCTGAGTCTCTTACATGTTATGATCGATTATAGATCTTCATACATGTTATGTTTTTAATAGATTCATTTTTCTCTTTGTATATTCAGCACAAGTGTATCAGCTATTTAAAGTTTAATACTACAAGTTGTTCCAGTTTGACCTCTTTTTAGTTTTCTATTTGTGACATTTCCAGTCCTCAATCTTCTTTTCTATTTGTGTGCAAGGTTTGTTTATATCTCTCCTGACCCCCTGACTCTGACCTGGGTGTCCATGTCGTTTTTCACTCTGACACTTTAATCAGAAGTTTTACCGAAGACCGTCTGAAGCCCCGCTCTGTCTTTCTCCTGACCAAATAAATCAGCTTTCATCTCTCTGTCTCTGGATAATATGCCTCCTGTATCTGTACTAAAAGAAAAAAACCCAGCTGTTTCTATAATGCTTAAGTATATCTAACTGTGAAGTCTACAACCTTTCACTCAGTTTCATAGTACAGCCGAGATTAGACGGGGTGCCTACAAGGCTCTTCAGTACTCTACTCTTTAGGAATGGATAACAACAGCTTGGATAGTGATCTTCTCAGAACAGGAAAAGTCCTTTGACACTTGGTCTCTTTTATAAATGGTTTTTGAGTTAGGAGAGGATCTTAGTTCCTTGTTTGGTTCTTGTGGAGCCATAAACCATGAACAGAAGAGCTAGGAGCAGGGGGACAACAAGGGCAGATTGATCTCTCCCTTGATAGAGTGAGAGTTGTAAATCTGAAACTGGGAGAGCGAAGCTAACAACCACTCACAGCGTTTTACAGTGAGCTTCGTCCAGCAGCAGGCCACCTGCCGTCAGCCACCTCTTCGCTCCTAAAGAACAAGCCGGCCTTTCAGACTTTCATTTAAACAGACTGCTTTAGAGTGTTCGAGTGCTTACAGGCCCTACTCTGATACTAATGTTGATTACAGGGGGCTATACAAACAGGGAAGGGCTGTCAGAATAAACACACTGTAGTGCCTAATGAAACTTAAAAGACGTTTACGCTGCCTGACAATGAATATGCGAACAGATAAGGCTCAGCCCTTCAGAGACAGAGTGTCACATCAAGGACAACTATGCATGAGTGTAAACAACACAACAGTGGCTTGCTGGTCCCTTGTTAATAACAACTTTCTTTGTGAGTAGATAAAAACCTGGCAGCCTTGATGCAATTACCAGCACAAAAGACCCAATAAAAGTAAGTGAGTGCTGTCCGAAACAAATGGCTATAAAACTACGAGAAACAAAACCCAGAGCCTTATGTCTCAATTTAAGGCTTGCTGCCGCAGAGCTACTTGCCCTGCTAGCTTTATATTTAACCTTGCTCCTATATATTTGGATATTAAGGGTGATTAACTGTGACATTCCACTTGCAGTCTCCAGGGCAATCGCTCTTCTGCCCCTTAAACGCGCTATAATGACTGAGGGGCAGCAGGGTCTCCGTGGCAACCACGGAGAACCTCATCTGCTGTGCCAGGCACATGGACTAAAGCCGAACGCAAATGTAGTAGAGCTCAGCTGACATTTGCGACCTTAATGCCTTTATGTCACTGTGCGCATGTGTGTGAGTGTGTGTAATGATGTATGTGAAGGGGGTTGTGAGGGGGAAGACGATTCATGGCCTCGGTGAGGTTAATCACCACTTTGTATGTGCAGTGCTCACTTAATTGAACAAAGCCTTTTAAAAAAAACTAATTTCACATTTGCAATGATCTGACTGGGGTTTGGCTGACCAGGTCAAATAAGTCACCGGGTCAAATATTGTCAAGTGCATAAATTAGGGACACCCTTTAATATTATAGACAAAATTTATTTATCCTCAGGAACCAGATCCAGAGCCTATCCCAGGAACAATCAGATTGAGCTGGGAATACAATGGGACACCAGTCCATCGCAGAGCATCATGCAGACACACACACACACACACACACACACACACACATTTACACAGAGGGGCCATTTAGATTAGCCAGTAGACCTATGTGCATGTTTTTAGGAGGTGAGAAGAAACAGAAAATCCCTCAGAATTGAGCCCTTGACCCTGGAGCGTGGATAGTTACAAAAAATATACTTAACAATTCAATTTTGTGACCAACAATAGATGAGACAAAAGTTTTTGGCTAATAAAAGCACCTAGTCCTGACGTAAAATATTAGCAATATTTTTAGGCTGGTATGCAGTTGGTGGCTGACGGTTGAAGGAACACAATATCAATATCTGGCAGCTGCTATCTTAGACTCCAGATACGAGCTCTGTTGAAATCCTGTGGTTGGGTTGCAGAGGGCTGTTCTAATGCACACAAAGCTAAGAATAAGAAATTGTTTAAAAATGTTGTGGATAGTGTAGTGATCCAATTTTCCGCTAAAATGTCAGGAAAAGGCTCAGATTCTCTGCAGAGGCGTCTCAACAAATTGTTCCAATAATTTTGAAAGGTGTTTCGAGAACAGTTTTATGTTTAATAACTATTATTTAAATAGGTGCCAGTAATGTACATCAACTCCTTTTTTTTTTTTTTTTTTTAATAAACTAATGAAATAAGTTGTTGGATATTTGTTTCCACTGTCAGAGAACCCCTGAATTGACTGGAGCTGAGTGAGTGATACTCACCTGTGAAAGATCAGCTGCCTGAATGAGAAGGCTTGTTGATATGATATGTGTTTGCCAGCCATAGCATGTCAGTGGATGAGTTTACATATTGTATTTGGGACACGCAGCTGTCTGTTGGCTCTGAGGCTGGAGGCAGGCAGGGTGTGCATGTCTGTTTTTGTGGACAGTGAGAGAAAGGGTTCGAGCCAGAAAGAGCAGCTGTTCTTCAGGAATGATCTGTGTTATAATCAACAATTATATAACGGTCATGCAACTGCTCTTCACGTACAGTGTATTCATAGTGTGACAACTTCATGTGAGGATCAGTCCTTAAGTTGTTACCCGTGTCCAACTTGATGGTGTCTATCTATCTATCTATCTATCTATCTATCTATCTATCTATCTATCTATCTATCTATCTATCTATCTATTCCTTTTTGAATCTGCTTTCTCAGCCTGCATTAAGGCTAGAGACTCGAACATGGGAAGGGCTGTATCGTGGTTGAGGTGTTGATCTACTGATCAGAAGGTCGTGAGTTTGAATCCCATGTCCACCAAGCTGCCACTGCTGGGCCCCTGAGCAAGGCCCTTAACCCTCAATTGTTCGTTTGTGTAAAATTAGATAAATTGTAAGTCGCTCTGGATAAAGGCGTCTGCCAAATATGAGAAATGTAAATGTATCTCTCTGTCATCTACACTTGTGGACATAGGCTGCCAGATTTGGGAGTTACAACATTTTAGATTTATCCCGTTTGCTTAATCTGCTTATGAACAAATGCTACTTAACAATAAAAGAATGATCAAGTTACAATAGGAAATGAAGTAGACCTTATTATTATTATCATTACAACATCAGCATTAACCACATCCACATATTCTTGTCATTATATTATTGCTCATAACCAGATTTCGGGTCATGTTCTAAGCCACAGTGACATCCAACAGGTTTTCCCAAACTGTCTCTTGAAATTTCTGCTCTGTTGTTCAGTCCTCATGATGTGCAAGTGCCAGAGAATTCTCCTGGCTGATTTATGACTATAAACGCCACCCTGTCCTAGATCCATATTGAATGATGAGAGCAAAAGAGAGAAAAGATGTTTTTCTAATGAAATATTCACAAGAAACTTGGAAGGGCTCATTCCAACACGCATTCAATATTTTATAAAGCTTTTTACAGTACCAGCAAATTGTGCCACGCCTCTCCTTCTGCACAAACCATAAACAGTTCTCAGCAGTTTAGAGCACTATTGACGAGTAGTCCATTTTTCTCTCCAATTTTCAATGAGCCAATGCTTTGATTTTCATTAATATGGGGTCACTAGGACATTTTTGTTACTGCTGACTATGACTGCAATCTTGGAACTAAAATTTCATGGCACAGCCAAACAGGCATGCAGGATATACATAGCTGCAGCCAGACACACAGGTCCAATCAGGCCTTTGCAACACAGGAATCTGCTAGGAATCTCATTCTTACCCATTTCTTTCATAAGATATAGTGTTAAAAAACTTTTAAAGACTTTAAACACATGCTTATATTGACCCCAAGAGAGGATCCCGGACATTACAAATCCACTACAACACATTATTCTTACATTTTAAACTTTCAACATACAGCACCCCATTACCATCATTGCACCAGCATTGCAAGACTATTATATGTTTTTCTTTCCTCCCCAATTTGGTCACCTGCCAATTCCCACCCACCAGTGAGGCCAGTTCTTCTCTATCATACATCAGCTATTGAACAAGGAATGTGAAAACTAACATGTGCTTCCTCTGAGACATGTGAAGACAGCCAACATCATATTTTCAAACTGCTGCTCGATCTCTGCATCGCCAGACAACGTAGATAGTACCCTCTACTGCATGAGCTCACAGATGGTCACAATTGGCTGATATTGCTGTGACTGACACATCAGAGACATCCTGTCCAGATGACACGACCAATTATGCATGCTTAAAGCTTTGGCTATGGATGGCTGTGGCCTCATCTGGATTCAAACTTATACTCTCCTGATGATAGGGCCGACAACCGTGTTTGTTTGGTGCTTGAGATGAGGCACTAAGAGGATGTGGCTGGGGAGGTGTGGAGACAAACTAGAACTTTCATTATCAGCACTCCAGAAATGTATCACCCTCAGCATGAAAGAAGCACCTGGAGCACGATGTGGTCTGGCTTCACCTCACACAGGTCAGAAGTAACTTGATCTAGAGATTAGGTCAACACCACGTCATCCTGACGAAGGTTTTCGGTCGCAGCCAGGTCAACTACGTCACACGACAGGAATATGTGTACGGATTGAACTAGTAAGAGCTGGTACAGTTTCCTGAAGTATGATATTAAACATGACAAAACAAACCACTCATGGTGAAAAAATCCTTTACTTCAGCACATGAGCAATACGCCACTCATCCTCACAAGTACACAGATACACACACACACACACAGATCTCCTTGGTGAAATTCCACACCTCTACCGTTTCTGCCTCTGGTTACACGGCTGCTGTCGGCCCAGGCTCTTTTTTCTCCGGAGTACAGACAGTTCATGAATAACAACAACAAAGCCAAGATCAGCGTATAGAGCTCCAGCTTAAGAGTTACTAATCAGGATATTAAACTGTAAATGATATCTAATTGACAGTGTGTATGTAGTTACAGACCACACAGAGGCTTTATTGGATCAAGTGCAATTCTTCTGGTTTAAAACCATGATGAATGCACTATTGTGTCTCACTCCTGCTGACCTCCACACACACGCTGCAGACTCAACATGCTGCGTTATGACGTCAGTGAGACTGAGAGTCAGATGGAGACCATGACAGAAAGAAAGCTGACCTTAAACACACACACACACACACACACAGTTAGGCCCGAAGCCAAGGTGTGCACACACAGACTGTTATTTCAGTCTCTTCCTGCTTTCTAACCGTGTGCTCTTCACCACGAGCCAAAATGCCATCAGGCTGTCTGTCTTGTTGTTTTTTCTTTTTTAAGACTCTCTATTAAAAAGGTAAACTGTGTGCATTAAGATAAAAGTCCTCTTGTGTGCGTGCCACACCTTCCTTTGTTCCACCTGAATGTCTACAGGATTTGAGTCAGCCATCATGAATGAGATCCTTCTTATACATGAGCTTTCTCAAAGAAGTATTGAATATAGCTCGAGGTTTATAAGTAAGCCTCACCCAGGAGAGTAACACAATACTTTCTAAAATGCACATTATATCTACAATAAGTCTAAATAAAAGATCAAACATCTTTTATGCATTTGATGGCTGTTTATTTTACAGGGAATATGAAGTAAATATGAATCCATTAGTTCTTTTTGTGTTTCTTTTAAGGTGTTCAAACATACTGAGGAATAAATCCATTTCAAAAGTGCAAAACCAGGCATAACATTATGACCACCTGCCTGATACTGTGTTGGTCTCTCTTTTGTTGCCAAAACAGCCCTGACCCGTCATGCACTGTGTATTCTGACACCTTTCTATCAGAACCAGCATTAACTTCTTCAGCAATTTGAGCAACAGTAGCTCGTCTGTTGGATCGGACCACACGGGCCAGCCTTTGCCCCACACGTGCATCAATGGCCTCGGTTCACCACTGTTCCTTCCTTGGACCACTTTTGATAGATAGTGACCACTGCAGACCGGGAACACTCCACAAGAGCTGCAGTTTTGGAGATGTTCTGATCCAGTGGTCTAGCCATCACAATTTGTCCCTTCGTCAAACTCGCTCAAATCCTTACACTTGTCCATTTTTCCTGCTTCTAACACATCAACTTTGAGGACAAAATGTTCACTTGCTGCCTAATATATCCCACCCACTAACAGGTGCCATGATGAGGAGATACTCAGTCTTATTCACTTCACCTCTCACTGCTCATAATGTTATGACTGATCTGTGTATGTTCACATTGTAATTCTAACATTAAATGTTTATATTCCCATTCATCCATATTCCATTCTTCATTTTTGTTGTTATTTAGTTGTTGTTTATATTATTTAATGTACTATTATAACTATTTATTCTTTACTCAGTGCAAGGACACCAATAAAAAGTATAACATTAAGAGAGTAAGAAGCGTAAGACATGAGAGCCTGATCTCATGGTAGAGATTTCCTGAGCCCTTTGTTCCTATTATGATAGCAATGGAAACAGACACCTCTACAGTCACTGTGTATTCCGTAGTGTGACTTTCTTGCACAGAACTAAACTAAAAGCAACCTTTCGATGAGTAACTGGACAGACATTGAACACAAGTGACAGCAGTTCACACAGTAAACACAATGAATGGAAAGTGAACCTCTATATTACCGTATAGCTTACTGGTGTTATATTACAGTGTGTGTGTGTGCCAGTCACTTGTGGCAGACAGTTCAGACAGTTTTGTGGACTGATTCAGAGCAGGGGGCATGGTGGTTAGCACGTTTGCCTCACACCTCCAGGGTTGGGGGTTCGATTTCCACCTCCGCCGTGCGTGTGGAGTTTGCATGTTCTCCCCGTGCCTCGGGGGTTTCCTCCGGGTACTCCGGTTTCCTCACCCGGTCCAAAGACATGCATTGTAGGATGATTGGCATCTCTAAATTGTCCGTAGTGTGTGATTGCGTGAGTGAATGAGAGTGTGTGTGTGCCCTGTGATGGGTTGGCACTCCGTCCAGGGTGTATCCTGCCTTGATGCCCAATGACGCCTGAGATAGGCACAGGCTCCCCGTGACCCGAGAATAGATCGGGTAAGCGGTAGGGAATGAATGAATGAATGAATGATTCAGAGCAGTAATAGCTCTGGGGTTTATCCCCATTCTTCAGTGGATAACTTTACTTGGATACTTTACCTTCTCCTGTAAACTTAAAAAAAACCCTGATGCTCTTACTTCCGATTCTTTTAGCACACTCTGCTCTACTGATTTACGGTTTCAGTGTAAAGCTGTGAATCAATGGAGTAATGATTTATAATCTGTCACCCAGAAGAGGATGGGATGAGTCTGGTTCCTTTCAAGGTTTCTAGCTCATGCCATCTTTTTCCTTGCCACTGTCAGCTCTGGTCTTCTCGTTAGAGATCTCAACCAATATCCAGACTTCTGTAAAACACCTTTGTGATAATGCCCATTGTTAAAAACGATATATATTTGAACTGATACCCCTTTTTTATCCTAGTTACACACTATGTCTTAAAATAGAATTTACATTATATTTCCTTAGTATTCCTAAAATCCATGTGATAGTTCTGTCTCTGTAGCATTCCATGATTCTCCATGAAGCACTCTTCCATAATTCATCCACAAAGTGCTTAGAGAACTGCATATGACTGATAAATATGTCTAAACATGTCTAATAAACATGCCAAGCTGAACAAATGTCCAGTGCCAGGGGCTTTAAATGAACCTGGTTCAAGGCATCAATGAGCAGTGTATACAAATATCAGCCAAGCGAGTATCACATACAGGGATGTATGCATGCAAAGCAGATGGCATGCACAGGCATCTTCACTCAGTAAAGTGTAGAACAGATATATCAGCATGGTAACACACATTATAATTTAACATATGTGGAAATAAGCAGTGACCTTGCGTGCATGTGAAAATGCAGACATGCAGGCTTATGAGTCAGCTACATATATCAAGAGACTTTTTCCAAGCAAGCTGATCAAAGGACTTATCTCCTTGACTAGTTTGTAAGTTCTGACAGTTGTGTTGCTATTTAGGACTTGATAGGAAAAGACACATGCAGTGCTGCAGAAATGCTGCAGTTACTTTATGGCTCATTTTCCCTCAAGGGAAACTCCACCTGCCAGACCAATGGCAGACTTAAATACTCAAACAGCATACACCAGTCTGACTCACTGTGATGTTGTTGTTGTTTTTTTTTTCCCTGGCCAGTCTCTTCTTCATGTTAAATCTTCTTCATGGTGGAGCGACCCAGTTTGGAAGCATTGCCTCTGAGACATTAATGTTTCCTTTTGAAGATGCTCACAGCATGACATCCCCATTTACAACATGAATGAGAGAGGAAGAGACCTGGAGTAATGGTTGGAGAGGACTGAGGAGGAGGAGGAGGAGGAGGAGGAGGAGGAGGAGGAACAAATGTACAGGACTATATGTATGTGTGTGTTTATGGTGTATGGATGCAATGAATGTTTACATGTTTGTTTTGTTTGAATCAAACGTGTATATATATGCCCGATTTTAGTTTAAAACAGATTGATGGGTGTCTGAGACAACAGCATGAAAAAACAGTGACATGATGTAATATTAATCCTGCCACATTAATGATGCTAGAATGAAATGGATCTAAATAACTAATCAGATTTTTTCCCACAATGCTGTAAGAAATGTAGAGAGAACATTTGAGCAGACTGTATATATGTTATATGTGCTTCAAGATTCTGTCGATTTAATAATAGTTTATGTATTATAAAGGAAGTTCTGCACACACTCCCGGTTTGTTCGTGTATCTCTGTGCATGTCCTCATAAAGCAGGGACTGAGGGAAGCAGGATGTGGCTGCCAAAGTGGCAAGAACATTCCTGAGTCTTTTTCCACGCATTAGCAAGAGCACACAGTGTGCTAGATTTCGCATGTTTAATTAGAAAAGGGATTTACTCTGCGAAAGGTCCCTCGGCGACATGAATAGAAGTGAAAGGAAGAGGAACTAAGAAAGACAAGGAGGTGTTTCAGTGTCTCAGTCTCTCATTTTCTCTGTCTCGAATTGCTTTTCTGTCTCTATCCCACAGATTGTACAGGTTTCATCTTTGTGTGTGTGTGTGTGTGTGTGTGTGTGTGTGTTTGGCTTCGCCTGCCTGTTCCCACACTGTACAGACACACAGGTCATAAACTGGAAGGACACAGAGGACAGCTGCCCGATGTTCAGGCCAAGTCCAGCCGAGGTTGGTCATGCTGCTGGAACAAACAATGCAGCCATAAAGTTATTCCAGAGGTAGCTAAGTGTCCCCTCAGAAGGTGCAATGTATTGCACGGTTCTTGATGGATGATGGAGGATAAGGACTGGAAAACATCGACATTTAAAATTTTTTAAAGTACATACACAGAGACAAGCAATAAGCATGGCTAATATACTGATTTCACAGTCTCTCTCTCTCTCTCTGTCACACACACACACACACACACACAAATACATACATATACAGGCACCCACACACAGGCACCCACACACTCATTTACTCATTCTGCCCCTCTTATCTAAGAAAACACCTGCTGTCAGTTTGGGCCCCGTATCATAAAAAGAGGATGTGTGTCAGTGAACTGAACATGCTTCTGAAAGTCCACAAAGCCTTGAAGTCTGGAGAGACAAAAAAAAAAAAGGAGAAGATATAAAAGGGAAAAAGTAAAGTAGGGCAACAAGACAGAATTGAGCAGAATAACAATGCAAGTAATTACCAGAGATAAACCATAGCAGTAAACAGAGGGGGGAGAAAACAGCCGAGATCAGCAATTGCCCATAAACAATGAAGGCCAAAAATATATTTTTCTCGACTTAACTTTTTACAAGAAAAGCTGGCTAGGCCGAAAACCAACTTCGCACGATATACACGACAGAAATAGAAAACTATGGATGTCTAATAAAGCTCTGTCTCAAATGGAGTGAATAGAGCTGTGCTATTGTATGTGCTCTTCCCAAATTCTGTGTAAATGTAACAGACGTGTGAGCTGAGGTGGACGTTATGCTCTCTGCAAACAGACGGAGATAGATTTTGTTCCCGGACCTTTAACTGCCAGAACCCGTGAGAACCGAGCTGAGATTATTTCTTATTTATGGACCTACTTGTTTCTGAGCGTCTTTTGTATTATGGATTTCAAAAAAATAGGCTAATAGGACAGGAGAGAAACTCAAAACCACAGTAAATATAATCATTTTGATAAAAGCGTCTATGTTTCTGGGGGTCTTCAGGCTCAGGGTTTCTGGGTTCTCAGCAATAGCAAAATTGCATTCCAACTATATCTCAGAAACCACATCCCAAAAAGATTTAAAGTTAGCCCAGAATGTTTGGGAAAAGAGAGTCAGTCATTGTGTAGTCACGAGGTTCACCAGTGTGCACACAAATGTTTTAATTTGTACCGCATTTTTTTTGGTCTTTGCCTTCTACAGACATTATCTATACCATGAAACTTTTCCCTCTGCAGATCTTTACTATAAGTCTTACCACACACATGGTTCTGCACACCATAGAGTCTGCACCCCTTTGTTTAGCGTAGCATATCTTTGCCGAGATTAATTCGAGTTCATTCAGATTATTGCTTTAAACAAGATCAGGGTGGCTGTGCAGTATTTGTAAACTAGCAGAAACAAACACAACCTTCAAAATTCAATTCGATTCAATTTTCTTTCTGTAGCGCTTTTTAGCAAGGAAAAACTCCCTGAGACGATATGAGGAAGAAACCTCGAGAGGAACCAGGCTGCAGCAGTAGAAAGTGGATTGGTGTGTGTATGAACGCAGTTCTGCTCTTATAGCGCTCCTTACATCCTTTAATCTGGAATAGTTTGGTCTTCCGAACATTCCTGCGTTTTTCAGGTGTGTTTTTAGAGATTGCAAACTAATCTTTACGCCATGAAACGCTATCAGTATATCCAAAATCACGCTGTGTGAGCGTCCTTCCTCAAAGTAGCGCTGAATGAACTCTGTTTTCTTATAAAGATAAATTTTATATGTTTGTTATTTTCTTTAAAAGATTTAAATATGGTTTAAAGTGAAGGCAGAACTCCACACATGTACAAGAAATAAAGTTAAAGACACAATTTCCTACTTCCTGTATATCCTGAGTGACAGATGTCTCGTCCAATCAGAGGGAAGAATTCCATTCGCAAACTATACCGACCTTTTCCACTCTGTCTGATTCATCCTTGTGTTTTCGGATTTGTTATTGTGTTTTGTACTTCTCGGTCACTGTACATTTCCAAGAAATAAACTTTCCTTTTATTCCTTACATTTTTTATTTTTTAATACAGTTTTTACAGTTTTTATACCTTACAAGTATTGAAGGTCTCTTCTTTCACCCAGCCAATGATTATGACATGAACATCACTCATCAAATAAATGGGCTCGGTTTAGCATCCAGTCATTTCTGTTCATCAGCCAATCAGGTTCATCATTCAGTGTAGAAAAGCAGTTTTTAAAAGTCTTTCCAATATTTTGTCAGACAAACCTGAGACCCTGCATCTGTAGGAGCCTCCTTTGCCTCTCTAGAGGGCATGAACTCCTTTAGCTTCACTAATTTGCGTTAACATTAACTGTATCTCTCTCTCTTTCACTGAAGTGTTCTGTCTCAACATTTCGTCCACTTCTGTTTGCCTCACAGTGTTTAGCTTTCATTTATGTTAATAGATTAAATTTGCATTGTATCACTGTACTCCTAACATACATTATTTGGTATTTCAAGCTGCAGTTCTAACTCATGACGTTGTTAACAGCAATGTTTTGAGGTTGAAGTCCAGGTAAAACAGAACTGTCACCTTATTTCTCAGTTACTAAGCCCTTTAATGACATTTAAGACTAACTAGGCAAGTAGTAATATTCTCAAAATTTCCTGTGGAGCTTCCTAAACCAGGATCTGTGGGATTTTCTCAGAATCAGTTCTCAGCAACAACAACAAAAAATGATAAAAATTAAAAGGGTGAGTAAGCAGGTTGCTATGAACACCTCCTCCACTCACAGACCTTCTGCTCTTGGGTCATGTGTGTGTGTGTGTGTTATGTGTGAGGGAATCGACAAAAGTTTAGCACTCATACCATGACTCACACACTTACTGCACAGCCCATCAGAGGCCTGTTACACATAACAGATATTTTTCATCCAAACATCTGATTCTCTTCTGGAAAATTCCAAACGTTGAGGTATGAGGACGATGACTAATGCTGAAATCTAATAAATGTGATAATCTTAGATTGTACCAGGTTTAGAACGGTGTGGAGGCCAGATTCATGAGGGCCTACAGGTCGTCTTTTATTTTCGTACGATGTGACGCATATAAGTGGTGATACATAACCATCAATATCCTGCTCTTTGTAAATAGATCAGTCATGATGGTCTAGCACATTTACCCTGACACAAACCAATTACAGTGTGGTGTGTGTTAGTGCTGAATGTTATGTCATACACACTCATACACAATCCAAGTCTATTACAAAACACTGAAATGAATGTATCCTACATGCAAACATCCACACACGCACTCAAGCTTTTTTCCCCCATGCGTTTAATCAGATTATCACTATACTCCCCCTGACAGTCTGTGTGGAAGTGTGACATACATCGCTGCTTCCTGTACTGTCTGAAACAGAAACGTGATAATGGGTCATACCTTTGCTTAACTGTTGCCCCTGACTTCATTACATATTGAGTCAGTTAATTGCTCGGCTTAGTCTTGTCATGTAAAAGAGACATGTGTTGTGTTAAAAGAATTAAATCAACCTCATTAATCAAATTTCTTTATGCATTGCTTGAATATGCAATGCTAGACATCGACTAACATGACTGGATTATCCGTTGTACTTACACCAATCAGGCATAACATTATGACCACCTGCCTAACATTGTGTTAGTGCCTGCAGAACAATCCTGACCCGTCATGCACTGTGTATTCTGACACCTTTCTATCAGAACCAGCAATTTGAGCAACAGTAGCTCGTCTGTTGGATCGGACCACACGGGCCAGCCTTTGCTCCCCCGTGCATCAATGAGCCTCGGCCGCCCATGACCCCTGTTCCTTCCTTGGACCACTTTTGATAGATACTGACCACTGCAGACCGGGAACACCCCACAAGAGCTGCAGTTTTGGAGATGTTCTGATCCAGTGGTCTAGCCATCACAATTTGGCCCTTGGTCAAACTCGCTCAAATCCTTACACTTGTCAATTTTTCCTGTTTCTAACACATCAACTTTGAGGACAAAATGTTCACTTGCTGCCTAATATATCCCACCCACTAACAGGTGCCATGATGAGGAGATCATCAGTCTTTTTCACTTCACCTGCCACTGCTCACAATGTTATACCTGATCGGAGTATATAATGTATATAATGCATTTATGTGTTATTTATGTAATAACAATACCCTTTTTTATGAAATATATCTCATTGGAAAACCTTTATAAAAGAGAAAACCCTTCTCCGTTATTCTGTTTGATTTCACTTCTAAGGTTTCTAGTTTAATTTGAGGGAGGAGCTAATCAGCATGATTGACAGGCAGATATAGATACCTTTTTATTGTGATCTTAGAGATCTGAGGTTAGAGCAGCTGCTCTATAGACATCTGCATTATGCACAATGCTTAATAATACTAAACAAGTGACTACACTGTTAATATACAGGAAGTTATACTGGGGAAACTTTCACCTCTTCCTACCTCTCTCTCTTCTTCTAGGCCAAACCCACATATTCCAGGATGACTAAACTCATCGCCATGCAGAGACTGACACCTACTCTTTAAACCCACTCCTACTATCACTCCTCTCTGACACATCACTCACTCTTCTCATCCTCATCCACTCTTCCATACAGAAGACAGGACATAACTCTCAGGCAGCCTTGGGGACGGTCTCTCCCTGTCAAACACCGCAGCTTCACTGAATCATAGAGAAGCACAGTATCCGTGTGCTTACCGTACAGCAACAGACATAAAATCCAGAGGTGGGATGGAATATGCAACGGGTTTCATACAATGTACTACAAATTCATTAATGTGCTTCGAAACCATTAGCTTATAAGAGTGTCAGAGCTCTGAAGTTAAAACCAAACAATTTAGAGAAATGTTCCTTCTTCAAATACAGGATTTTGTGCTTCAAATGTGATAATAAGGTTTACTGAGGGCATGTACACCGATCAGGCATAACATTATGACCACCTGCCTTATATTGTGTCGGTCCCCCTTTTGCTGTCAAAACAGCCCTGACCCGTTGAGGCATGGACTCCACTAGATCCCTGAAGGTGTGCTGTGGGATCTGGCACCAAGATGTTAGCAGCAGATCCTTACAGCACTTAAAGGACTTTTGGAGATGCTCTGGTCCAGTGGTCTAGCCATCACAATTTGGCCCTTCGTCAAACTCGCTCAAATCCTTACGCTTGTCCATTTTTCCTGCTTCTAACACATCAACTTTGAGGACAAAATGTTCACTTGCTGCCTAATATATCCCACCCACTAACAGGTGCCATGATGAGGAGATACTCAGTCTTATTCACTTCACCTCTCACTGCTCACAATGTTATACCTGATAACGGTATATAATGTATTTTGAGACACTAAAATAGAATTAAAGTTGACTTTGATGTTAGCTTGACGAAGCAAGTAGTCGTAACGTTCGTTGCTTTTTGGAGGCAAGTGGACAGACAGGTTGCCAATCCTATTGATGAATATTATGCAATCATTTAATCCAATAACATTCAATTTCACATCCAACGATTAAAACAGCCGTGTTGGCCAGTCCCCCGGCAAACTGAGAGCTCTCATGCAAATAGGAGGATGGCTGTGTTGGGAGAAAGTTCTCTTTTTGCTCAAAATAAATGAAAGCATTTATTAAACATTATACTACACTACTACCACTACTAATGCACAGCTTATAGATTGTATACATTAACTTAAACCAAGGTAATATTTATGTCTTACATAAATATCCTTCCAAGAAAGATTAGCAGGGATTAGTTTCTGCTTTGAAAGGAGGGGCATTGGTGGCTCAGTGGTAGGTTTCTCGCCTATCATGCGGCAGGCTGAGGTTCGATTCCCAGCCAATGCCTCAACCCCAACCACTGGCTGCAGTGCCGGTCCCAAGCCCAGAAAAATGGGAGGGTTGCGTCAGGAAGGGCATCCGGCGTAAAACATTTGCCAAGTTGTTGTGCGGACCGGCTGGTCTGCTGTGGCGACTCCGAACAGGGAGCAGCCGAAAGCAACTTCTTCTAGTTTCTGCTTTGAAAGGGTTATAAAAATGTAAGTTAAAGGTAAAGATGTAAAGAGTAAATGCACATACTTATTCTTCCAAAAACATTTTCTGTTTATTGAGATCATTAGAAGACATCAGAAATTCAGTCTTTAATGACTTAGAAGGCTGACACACAACCCTGGTCATACTTCATTGCCTAGAGAACATGGCTAAGTGTATTTATTTATGTGAATTCTACACAGGTAATATTAGCAAGTGATTTACTTTTGAAAATAAGCATGTAAAAAGATTAGACAGCACACACACACACACAAAGCAAGCAAACCCTGAATGCTTGCTGTGTTGAAACATCAGACTGTTGGTGGAAAAATTGAAAAATAAAAAATGCAGAAGGAAAATGTGAAAAACAGCTCGGTCCACAGATAAAGTCATGTTACTACAGTTTACATTACTACAGAGGAACATTTCCCTTTCGCCACCTCAACCATTCATCTCTGCACAAAAGAGATGCGAGTGTGTTTATATATCTGACTTCTGACAAACTATTTCCTGCTCTCTCAGGCTATTTCACATCAACCTCCTGCACCCATCTCACAAATAATGCACAGGGAGAAACAGTGCCGTGTAAACAGAAATAATAAAACAGAATAAAATCAAACCAAAAAAAAATTGCTTTTGAACATTAATGCTGGAATGTTTTTCGGCTGTATCTGTGCTTCGACTAAAATGGCTTTCCATGCATCACCTGTAGATTAAATACATGTGCATGCTAACGAAAGCTCTTCCATGCTGACGAAAATCACAGCCATGCTTTAAAAAAGACGTTTAAAGGAACGTGTTTAAAGCTGCTCTGAGTTCCTTCACAGTATCATCGAGTCTTGCGCTTCACTAGTGCCATATCTCAACACACCCGTTTTTGTCCCTTCAACACATTCACACTTGACGCTGAGGGAACAACTCTTGCACAGTGACCAGTGGTCAGTGTGTGAAAGTTCCTTTGAGTGCATGCATCTTTGTATCTGTGTGTGTATATAAACATGTCTAAGTGTAACGTGTGTTGACTAGACATTGTGTGTTTCCTAGTCCTAATTCTAGTCCTAGTTCTGGCTTACCGAAACTGTCCCTATCTCTGACTGGGGGACTGCGGCCTCTCAGAAAGCTGTGCTAACTTCCTGAAACAGTACCTTGTTAAGACCTTACTATTGTTCTCTTGACATATATCGGAAGCCACAGTTCCCATATCAATGCATTGATTTTAAAATAAGTCTAAATCTGATATAAAGTACCTGATTATCAACGTTAAGAGCAGCTGGCCTATTGCTGTGTTCATCACAACTGAATCATCATCATCCATTCAATCACACTCTCATGGCTCTTAGTATCTTGTACTTTAATTATTGCTTTAAATGACTTTCATTTTCTAAGTCAATGTGCAGAGAATCTAAAGCTTGTTTCAGTCCCTTTGAGGTAAGCCCATAGCTGGAGGAAACAACGGGCTGTCACAACAAAATATCTATAATGATGTAACACAAATGAAATGTTCAAGAACCAATTTCCTTGAGCTTACTGTAAGGCAAATAACGAATACTCCATACTGATCACAAATATACAACACAAAATATCTTCAAGAGTCTTCAAAAAACGTAATAAATATATTGCATGTAAAAAGACATCATTATTGTGGGGCATGTTTGATCTGTTTCTGTCCCCGTTATTTTCCTTCTCACCATTGTTTTGGTGTTTCATTGAGGCACCTATATATTGGAAACATTTTGAGAGTCCCGAGCCTGTCGGATCCCATAGAGCCACTTGATGACGCGTGCGTTCCTCTCGATGACCGAGATGCCGTAGGGAACGCGTTCGCCGGGCCCTGGAGGACCATCGTCTTCGTCGTCATCTACCTCCTCTTTGTAAGCATGCCCTTCATCTCCACACTCAGAGCTGGGTGTACTGACGCTGCGGAGCTTTGAAATGGAGACGATATCAGAATTGGCACGTCCAAAATGCTCCATGCCCATACCGTCCAACTCGCTGGGTTCTAAGCCACAGTAATTAAAGAAGCGCTCTAGGTCAGCGTTGGCACGTGCATACCGGTCGCTCAGGTCTGATTTGGACCGGTGCAGTGAGGGGCGTCTGCGTGTTGAGCCCCGTGAGCTTGCTGAGGATAAGCGGGTACAGGCTGGTGAGGCTGGGGGTAGCATGCCTGATCGTAGTAACAGGGGGCTGGTGGGTAGGCAGGGGGACGATGGAGAGTGTGAGGGGAGGGATGGGGATTTGAAGGGTGGTGTGGATGGGGGTGGGGCCTGGGTATGTAGTGTCTGTCTAGGTTTAGGCTGGGGCTGTAAAAGTTTGGACTGAGGTTGTAGAGGCATCCTTCGGGGCTTCCTGATCTCCGCTTGTGGACGCACATCGACCCGCCGCACTGTCACAGGGTTCGGGCTGCTGTAATTGCCCTGTGCAGGGAGTCTGTGAACTCGGGCTGGCACAGGTGGGGGCCTGTGGCTCGGCTCTGGAGTAGGAGAAGCAAGAGAAGAAGACTGGATTTGGCTGTTGAGAGAAGAGGAAGTACAGGAAGAAGAAGGCTTCAACAGAAAATGCCCATTAAAACCAAAACTCTGCTGAGGTTCTGCTGACTGCTCAGACATGGCTGAGGGAGAGGGAGAGTTAGGGGCAGGGGATGAGGGTTGGGGCCCATCGGTGATGTTAATGAGGTTGTTCAGGACGTCCAGATTGAGCGGTGTAGCCCTGCATGGCCCCTGTCCCCCGTTTTCAGTGTCTGAGGGTCTGCGGGGAACTTTCCTGGCCGGTGGCGTGTGCAGCATCATGGCCGGAGACATCAGTGGCTTGCGAATGACTGGGGGCTTGATGGGCTCCTGCCTGGTGAGAGCCACCTGCTGGCTCTTCACATACTTGGCCTTGTCGGCCTCCAGACGCTCGACAGCGCTCAGTTTGCGTACACCAGTCTCAGGAACCCTGCGGAAATAGTCCGGGCCCTTGTTTAAGATTCGGAGAGGCATGGCTGATGTAAAAGGTGTTCCAGCTAGACGGCCATCTGATGGACGAAGAGTCTCCACGGGCATGATGGGTATAGGTCAGTGAATGTGATAGAGGGAGCAATTCAAAAAAGGGTGAAACAGAGGCTAATGATCTGTACCCACTGGTGCTTTCAAATGTCCAGCTCTTGAGAAAAAAAGTCTTTTGTGTTGATGCTTTTCTTGCACGTTCCCTTTTGTCATAGGGTTTTAAGTTCTGTTCCCACCCGAGGGCCCTGACTCGAGTGATCTGCTCCTGCTGTTGCTGCTCGCTCTTTTTTTTTGTGTCACCTCCTGTCTTTTATCCTTGCTCTTCCCAGTGCTGCTCACTGAATGAAGACTTGTTGAAGGGGGTCGCCAGAGGTTGCATTCCACATCAGTCTGAAGAGTGACCCACCAGAGCGAGTGCAGTTGGTACAGTCAATGCTGAAGCAGGCAAAACAGGAACCCGGTCTGCGTTCTCAAACAGGCACACATGCGCACCGTCCCATACAATCCACCCGAGAGATTATAATCCTGGAGGTTCCCTTTTTCAGGCTGAGGCCTCCTGAAACGAAAAGAAAAGATAAAACATGTTCAGAACTGAGAAAAAGAAATGAATGAAAGAACACGTCCTACTGCCTCAGCTCCACACCATGTAAAGCACAGTGGAGCACTGAAGAGTAAATGGGACAGATACTTGGTTTTTAATGCACTGCCTGGCTCCTCCTATTCCACTCTCACAGCCTCCAGATGCTGTCTCACCCTCCAGCCAATAAGAGGAAAGAAAGGAGGAGGGGGAGACGGAATTGGTCTCCAGTTGGCTAATATCCCAAGCTGAGGCCATTGTCCACACCCACCCCCCACTCACAACAAACACGCCTACTGAATTTTCATTCAAATGAAATACTTTGAAAGACAACAAAAAGGGGGAAAGGAACGAGAGAACAGCTGCAATCTTTTATGTTGGGTTGCATTAAAATGTTTTAGGGAAAACAATTAAACCTCCTTCACTTTTCTTCACTCCTTAAAAATAGGGTTTGTGTATTACCTATACAAAGCACATTACTATCAGATTATCAGCTTATTGACATAGAGATGGAAACACTAAAAATGCCCACGAGCTTGAACTCAGCTCCAGTTTATTTCCTGAACTCTCAGTATCCTCATTCTAATACTTCCATGTTTCCTTTAAAGTCAATTCCACCCTTCTTTCCATTCCACCCTCTTCTCTTTTGTAATATTACTGAGAAATTCGACTATATTAATAATCACACACTCAAGGGCCTTTTCTTTTTCTTTTCTTATCCTTACACAACTTGGAATAATATAAAGAGAGACAGAGACTAAGCAAGGTATAAAAGTCTAAGATTAGACTCAGGATTTAATTACCAAATACATGTCAGATCTCATGTGTATTTTCTTTATGGAAACTGAACTTATGTGAATTACACCTTTGACCGTCTCCACCAGTGGAAGTAAGTAATATATAGAAGCTGGCTGAGGATGAGGATGGCTCTGAGTGCACAGTAAACTGACTGCTTCACATATACACTCAAATATGTTCAGCTGTCCCTCAGTGGCAGGGCTTTTAATAGAAGGAGCATTTGCTGTGGATCCAGGCAGGCTAGAACTGTTGAGAGAGATCGGACCCAAACATGCTTTTTTTACTCACTCATATTGACAGGGACTCAGCACCCTGACATACTCACAGTGTTTCATATCCAACATCATGGAGGACTTACACGAATACAATGCCGAACAGTCACTATGCCGTTAGAACACAGCGTACACCATGTACAGTTTAGATTTTAGCTTTAGAGCTATTTTCACTGCTGTTTCTTCCATCTTCCTGTTTTTATTTCAAAAACTGAAATGTCCAACTCAAAGACACAGACTCACAAACACCCCCACCCTCACCATTCACACCTTATTGTGAAATATACACCTTAATCACTGCTCTTAGGGCCAGGAACATTAGAGACACAGGTAAACACCCAGGCATATAATAAGCCAGGCAAGACCAGACTCGAATATACAGGAACGAACTGGACTGTGCAGAAATGTCCATGATGTCACAGACTGAGTTATGTCATTTATAGAAGTGTGAATGGATTGAGGTATAAAAAGGTCTAGAGCACCATCTAGGACACATGGGCATACAGGAAGATCTCTCCCAAAACCTGAATTAGATGTTTTCAAATGCTAATTGTCCGTTGTCAAATATTCACCAAAGTACATTGACCCACATCAGCGAATTCCAGAAGTTGTTGTAATAATCATTCATCTCCAAACATGGGGCATGCGCATGTACCATCTCCATTAGAAAACTGACATTTAATGAAAGGCTGGTATATCCCTATATTTAAACGCAGTTTCCAGAAAGTTGCGTAATGTTTCGAAAATGCAAAGCACATCTGTAATATATAAACATTGTGTATATAATTTGGACCGCTGATTCACGTTAATGAAACAGTTTTATGCCTGAAATCTGAACTGGGAAAATGTGACACTACATGGCCTAAAAGCAACAATAAAAAAACAGTGGGACACCATCAGTCAACCTCAGCAGCTTACAGCCGAAGAGTGGAAAAATTGACCACACAAATTCCAGCTGAGACAAACTACACGCTGTAATTACAAGGGGATTGGTTAAGAGGAGGAGATTTAGTGCTTTTACAATTTCTATCAATTAAAGGAGAGGACAGGAGAGGAGAAGACAGGAGAGGAGAGGACAGGAGAGGAGAAGACAGGAGAGGAGAGGACAGGAGAGGAGAGGACAGGAGAGATAATGTGAGACAGTGGAACAACAACAATAACAAAATACAACAAGGGAAATGAAAGCAGAAATAGCTGGAAACAAGATCAGCTGGGTACTGGCTAGAGTATTTTTTTTTACAAGGGAATTCCTGTAGATAAAGACATCTAAATGATGAGGAATAAAAATAATTAGATAAATGGTTACTGGTCAACAGAGGCCAGTAGGTCACTACTGAGGTCAGAGAAAATGGCTGGTTTGAAGGTTGGTACGAAATGTATGTATGTGTGGGTGTGTGTGTGTGGGCGTGTGTGTTTGTTGGAGGGTTATTGACATACAAAGCATTATCTGGACCCAGCAGTGACACAGACTAGAGGCCAGAGATTGGCTCTTTCCTCCCTGTTGAGTTCTGGGTAAAACAAACACAACTTCCTCATGCTGGGAGACACAGAGCACATCCTGCAAACCGCTGATGGCTACTTTCTTCAGACCTCACTCACCCTCTTTTTGGCTAGATAATGAAACCTGAAGCAGAGAGAATGTGTACATTAAAGCCAGGTGGAATGCACTGCGGGACTGAGAGAATGTGACCTCACATGCAAACACAACCTTCAGGAGGTCATTTCTCTCTATCAGTAACTAGCACTATCAAGAACACTGATAACTTTGATCACCCATTTACACACAGTCCTCGCGCTCAAACATCAGGCTACACTGTGGGGTCTCACTCTGTGCCTTTCAGCTCTTGTTGTCGTAATTGAAGCATTTCATGCCAGTGGGTCTCAGTTCAGTTAGTGTGTTGCACAGTTCTGTGTGTTTCCTTCGCAAAAATATACTGAATTTACCTTAATCATAATCATCAGTAGATCTCGAACATGGAGTCACAGAAATTATTATTCGATTCAATGCGAAACTTCTGATCTCCAGGTTACACAATATGGCTGAATCTGGCACAACTGTGCAATTGTCATGAAAGAAGAATTAACGGCATAAAGCTGCTAAATTACCCATTTTAACCTCTAGTTACCATTACCTGGAAATTAAGATTGATTTGTGGAGAAAGCTATAACTGTAACATTAAGCATGAACTAGTGTGTCAGGCTCGGTTAGGTCTCCCGCGGGAGACGTTCCAGCTTTTACTGTGCTGGTTGAATGACAGTTTTAATGCCCCAGATGGCACACACACACACACACACACACACACACACACAAAAAACTACTCCCACAGTAACTGAAGCCTGGTGCCTCAAGCAGGCAACCAGATAACCCTACCCATCTCTACTGCGGTCTCCTTATCAGTAAATGACCCTTTCTTATATGCAGCGCCAATACAATAGGACAACTCCTTCCACTAACAGCAGGACAAAATAAACTTTGAACACAGGGCCATTAAAGTGCCAAAGAGTTGTAACAGTACACAGCCCAATCTCCTTCCAACAGCCCACAGCCATCTGAGTCTAAGCCCTCGGGACTTTCTCAATATTCATAATTCCACACGCGCCCCGACATTGAGGAGAAAATTATCCAGCCGTCATTGCCATTCATCTTTGTGTGCCTAGCTTGAACACCACTGTATACATGTCCAATCTTCCGTCCAAACAGTAACACTTAGCTGAATATGTGACTGTGACCATCACTGGAAAAGTACAAATTAGTACAAACCTGGCAGGAACTGATCCTCTATATACAGCCTCTCCCTATTATCAGACTTTAATAAGATAAACAAATAAGAGCAGGGGGTCCATGCACCCTCTTAACCAACCCCTTGTGTGAATAAATAGGCATTTGTCCATGTTAGGGGGAAAATCCATCACATCGAAAATCAGCACCAAAAACAGAAGAAAAGATCCTAGAATTCAGATTCTGATAAGTAGGACAAGTTAAGTCTCTACTTGTCTTTTGACTGTGCGGATATCAGCCAGCCTGAAGCCCTTCCCACGGCTGCACATTCCGCTCATATTCCCCATTCTCTTCTATCACATGCTGCCAGGCTTTCAGAGATAAAAACATCTGATTCAGGGCCTGTGAAGCCAAATCCATCAGGGTGTCATTCTTCGTCAGTAACGTTACCTGAAAAGACTGAATCGTTCAAGAAGATGGGTGATCCATCAGAGGACAGTTTGCGTCTCCTCTGAATCAAATCGTTCTCTCTGGACCCTATTCAGGGAACCTCACCAAGACACCGGAGGTCAATCTAGCTGCAATGTAGCTGCATTATCACTTCAGAAAACACCATGAACTGTGTCAATTAAAAACAATGACAGTGACAGTAGCGATGTATTGATTAAGCAGATTAAGCAGCCGCGGGTTCAATTCCCAGCCAATGCCCAAACCCCAGCCACTGGATGCAGTGCCGGTCCCAAGCCTGGAAAAATGGGAGGGTTGCGTCAGGAAGGGCATCCGGCGTAACACCTGTGCCAAGTTGTTGTGCGGACCAGTTGGTCCGCTGTGGCGACCCCGAACAGGGAGCAGCCGAAAGCAACTGTATATATGTATATATGTATGTATATGTATAACCTTGGTGTCATTTCTGAGCGTAGTTCCTTTGGGTTCCACACACACACGCCGTAACCCAGTGACAGAAATTCTAAAGGAATGACAAATTGAGTTGCTCAACCATCTAAGCCTCGATATATCCAGGAAAAGCCAGAGGGAATTTACGGCATAGACACAATATGACATCTTTCGTGTGCTGTCATGAGCAGAAGAAAAAAAAAAACAACAACGTTCATACGTGATCTTGCACACACGTAAACACACTGACCCACATCCCATTATAGTCCAAATGTAATCATACAGCTGTTACTGCAGCCTCAGAGCGTGGTCTTTATCTATTTCCACTACAATCATCACAACCACCCTTTCCTTCAGGGTCTGAGAGACACACATTCACAAACACACACACACAACTGTTAACACAAAACACACCGAAAACACAAAGCTTACAAAACTTCAGTCAACTATTTAACCTGGTTTAGTCAGTTTTACAAAGAGCTTCTCTGAGACTAATGCCCTGGTGACAGAGGGCTTCCGTTTGTTTTTCCTGACCATATGAACAGGAAGATATACCCACACACACACACACACACACACACACACACTCACACACACACTCATCACATATTCACTTATCCTGACTCATTCTTTGGATATTGTTAAGGATCTTTCCTACATAGTCAATTGCACAAAGCATTCAAGAGAAAAATCTAATCTGCCAAACAAAAAAATAAAATAAAATAAGTCTCATGCAAGTCGATCCAAGGACACACTGTGGGCCAAGGACGGAGGGCTTTTGTCGCCTCATGTAAAGTGGAGCTTGATGAGCAATAGCTTAGGCTCCCGCATTAAGCGGTTACTCAGCCCTCAACAATCGTACAGAGAAACTCATTAACATTCTGGAAACAGTGATCATGAGGCATCTATGTGCTCTATAGAGTTCTGCACCAGTTCTTCCACTGCTTTAAACAAGTTTGTCTAGAGAAAAATATGTTTAAACAAATAGAATTATCGACAGAAAAAAAACTTGATGTGATTTAAAACAAGCATGCATTTCTGACCAACGATATTCTTAAACAATACCGGTCATTTCTATTCATTTATTCAGTCCATTTTCTGTGCAGCGACTTACCGAAGGAGGCGTGAAAATCTTTCAGCTGAGACGACAAGAGTAATGTCCTTATGAGAGCAGACGGTGTTATAGAAAGTCACGCCACACTGAAGCTGTTAAGCGCATGGGAGCGAGTCGAGCGTGCAACCGAGGAGAGAACTCAAATACTCCTCCTTTTGCTCTCCCCGGCTCCACCCAGCCTGCCCAATCAGCTTGTCTGTTCAAGTACAGGCAGGAAGACCACTTCCTAGTAGGCACATGACAAGAGGGACTACAACAACATGTATCAGAACCTCCACTTTTCCTGTTCCCATTCTCCTGCCAAAGAACCGCACATCACCTTGATTTCCACAGAATCCTTTTTTCTTCTCCTCTCTATAGCTACGAGCCTTTTCCCAAAACACTGCTCAGCAATTTTTTTCCCGTTCTCTTCCAACAACTTTCAACCTCTGTGTTACTGTTAAGGAAGTGATACAACAGGGTTAGACGGCTTCATCAAAGAAGCTGGGGAAGAGTTATGGAAACAATACACTTGCAGTGTTGCTACAAGGATATCCCGTCCAGCTAGACTCTAAGGATTTACCTGACAAAATGAAGTGTGTGTGTGTGTGTCTGTGTGCGTGTGTGTCACAATTCCGGTGCTTTTCCAGTCAATTCCATTTCTAGAGAGCTGCTCATGCTTCATAAACCTGGTCATTTCATCAGTGTAGAGCAGGGATTATGTCTTAATAGTGATTATGTGTATAACAGTGCAGCAGCAAATACTCAGAAATGTATGCATTTACATCAAGTTTAAGTCTAATCACTTATCCCAAGGCTTCTAAAAAATGTTTTTGTGGCCCCTTTCAGATGAAAACAATTTCCCCCGAGGTCCCCTTAGGAGCATTTGGTTTTCATTGAGTGTGCCATGATATCTATTTGAGTCATTAGAGCTTTTTTTTTGTTTGTTTCCACTCAGCCTGGGGTACACCACATGACATTACCATCACATCAAATTGCAGATAGATTAAAGTTGTTTTTGGTTTTTTTTTAGATTTATAATAATTGATTAATTAGCTAGTTTTATAGTTAAAAACTATAACAACAAGTTAAAATAAAAAATTAAGAGAAAAAAACGGGCAATAAAGTCAGTGACCTCCTGGATATGCAAGATGGACCCCCGGGCTGACCCACTTTGTGAAGCATAGCTTTAAACCATTTCAGTCTCATTCAACCGGATGTAAAGCAAATTGTCTCTTCTAGCCAAAACTTTTTTATAAAAAAATTTTTTTTTTTATAACAATTATTTTATATTTATTTATTATTACAGTTATTATAAGTTTATAAACTTTTTATGTATACAAGCCAGGTGTAAATACATTACTTTACATTTCTGGCATTTGGCAGACGCCCTTATCCAGAGCGACTTACAATTTTTTTTTTATACAACTGAGTAATTGAGGGTTAAGGGCCTTGCTCAGGGGCCCAGCAGTGGCAGCTTGGTGGACCTGGGATTCGAACTCACGACCTTTCAATTAGTAGTCCCGAACGAATATAAATCCGCTACCAGTATGTGCTCGATTACATACCGTATCCATCAACCAGATGCAAAGCAGATAACCACTTAAAGTCAGCCTCGAACCTCCACAGGTACGTCAGGTACAGGTATAGATGTCTTAATGCTCCTCTTCATCCTGTAGCCTTTGAAACCCACACCGTCAATGCCAGGGGCTCATATACGACTCACACAATAGGAACAAATCACAGATACCCGTGGCTACAGTAAGAGATATCAATGAGAACGTCTGTAATTCTGTCCGAGGAGCTGGCTGGCAGTTCCCTACTTCTACTGGTGTCAAGAGCCATGACAGAAAGAACAAAACTCTGAGAACAAAACACACACTGAGCACTTCAGCACAAAAATACACAGCATTCGAGTTTTAATGAAATGCCATTGCAGCGTGTCAAGTGCAGAAAATTAATTAGTTACATAACAGCAGGGCACTTTCAACACTTCTCATCTTCGGTTGCTGACCATGCTATCAAGTTCAGTGCAGGAGGTGAAGCTTCACTGACCCCTGAACTTAAACCTCCTCACACCCTGGTTGTAATTTCATCTGTCTGCAACTTGCTGAGATGTTTATAGCCGGTCCCGTTGCAGGAGCTTGTCGGTGCCTGCCGCCTTTAGACCGAGTTATTCATCTGAACAGTGCAGGAATGGCAGACTCTTTGGATAGAGGGATTACAGAAAAAACATTCTGGGTGGAGGATTACTGCTTGAGCCCATCCTTCATACAGAAGATCACAGACTATGCTCTAGGCTCTACACACACACACACACACGCGCGTCTTGTCTGATCACCAGACTGTTTTGTGCTATTCCACACAAGCAATGCAAACAGTCTTTCAAACTTCTACATCAGCTCTCAGGGAATACATATTAGACCAGGAAACAGAAATGCTTACTCATACAAACACTGTGCACAGCAGGAAGAGGATAAATCAGGTACGGTGTAGGAGAGTCAGCTACAGATAGCTTACATCTGAATAAACATACATGTCAATTAATCTGACAGTTTCACGATTGTAGTTACAGGCAAATGCTATGATGGCCGAGGAGTGCAGAACACAATAACAAATCCAAAAACACAAGGACGATTTAGACAGAGAAGGAAAGGTAGGTATAGTTTGTGAATGGATTTCTTCCCTCTGATTGGACGAGACATCTGTCACTCAGGATGTACAGGAAGTCCAGCAGGCTGCAGCAGTAGAAAGTGGATTGGTGTGTGTATGAACGCAGCCCTGCTCTTATAGGGCTCCTTACATCCTTTAATCTGGAATAGTTTGGTCTTCCGAACATTCCTGCGTTCTTCAGGTGTGTTTTTAGAGATCGCAAACTAATCTTTACGCCATGATACGCTATCAGTATATCCAAAATCACGCCGTGTGAGCATCCTTCCTCAAAGTAGCGCTGAATGAACTCTGTTTTCTTATAAAGATAAATATATATGTTTGTTATTTTCTTTAAAAGATTTAAATATGGTTTAAAGTCAAGGCAGAACTCCACACATGTACAAGAAATAAAGTTAAAGACACAATTTCCTACTTCCTGTATATCCTGAGTGACGTCCAATCAGAGGGAAGAATTCCATTCACAAACTATACCGACCTTTTCCACTCTGTCTGATTCTCCTTGTCTTTTCGGATTTGTTATTGTGTTTTGTACTTCTCGGCCACCGTAAAATACGGACAGCTGCGTTGATTCATTTCAAGGTCAAAGCTGCAGCACTGTCTGTCGTCTACCACAAAACACACTCACCCACACACACAGGTTAATGGGGCCAACCAGTGCAAGCTAAGTGATGAAAAACACAAACATGAGGAAAAAAGGTGAGTGTACTCTTAGTCACTTAGTTCATGTTTGGCTGAAACCAGGTTTCTCGGATCCGTTGAGCAAGCAAGGCACTCTGGGTAGGAGCAGAGAGGTGGTTATTGCTGCAACGTCACGGCATCACATTTGCTGTCAGGAAACCATTAGTCACCTTTCTCCCGGACAGTGTGGTATAGTAAAGTGTGGTTACGAAACCTAGTACAGTGATGTTGTTTCCAATAAGTGAGTGGTACTGAGGACTTCTCAGCAGGATTTCTTTTGCAATGCAACTAAAGTGTTAAAAATAACCACCAACATACAGCTAATTTTCTGTACTGCTTATCTTACACAGGGTCTCAAAGGGGGTCCTCGGTGTTGGCCAGATAGTAGCCAGGGGATCCTGGGCATTTCTTTCTTTCTTTCTTGCTTTCAAGACTGAAAATTTTTGTCTCTGATAAATAGGCAGAATATTATTGCATACATTTAAGTAATGAGTCTCCTCTTCTTCTTCTTTCGGCTTTTCCCTTCAGGGGTCTCCACAGTCGAATCATCTCTCTCCACCTATCCCTATCTTCTGCATCCTCAACACTTGCACCCACTAGCTTCATATCCTCATTAATTCCATCCATATACCTCCTCTTTGGCCTTCCTCTTTGCCTCCTGCCTGGCAGCTCCATGTCCAACATTCTCCTACCAATATACTCACTCTCCCTCCTCTGAACATGTCCAAACCATCTTAATCTGTCCTCCCTAACTTTGTCCCCCAAACGTCCAACATGAGCTGTCCCTCTGATGTACTCGTTCCTAATCCTGTCCAATCTTGTCACTCCCAAAGAGAACCTCAACATCTTCAGCTCTGCTACCTCTAGCTCTGACTCCTGTCTCTTCCTCAGTGACACTGTCTCTAAACCATACAGCATGGCTGGTCTCACCACTGTCCTGTACACCTTCCCCTTGATTCTTGCTGATATTGTCCTATCACACAGAACTCCCCACACCTTTCTCCACCCATTCCAACCTACCTGCACTCGCTTCTTTACCTCTTTCCCACACTCTCCATTACTCTGGACTGTTGACCCCAAGTACTTAAACTCCTGTACCTTCTTCACCTCTTCACCCTGTAACCTTACTGTTCCACTTCCCTCCCTTTCATTCACACACATGTACTCAGTCTTACTACGACTGACCTTCATTCCTCTTCTCTCCAGTGCAAACCTCCACCTCTCCAGGTTTTCCTCCACCTGCTCCCTGCTCTCACTACAGATCACAATGTCATCTGCAAACATCATTGTCCAAGGAGACTCCTGTCTGACCTCCTCTGACAACTGGCCCATCACCATAGCAAACAGGAAGGGGCTCAGAGCCGATCCCTGATGCAGTCCCACCTCCACTTTGAACTCCTAAGTAATGAGTCTATTTGAACTTTTATATTTGAATAGATTGGGTTATATTCATAATCCAATCTATTCGAATCTATGGATTCTGTGGAACCTTCAGATTTATTTTACAGTTTAAGATGTTCATGATTGCAAAATGTTTGAGAACCCCTGGCATATACCAGTGTTTTTCCAAGTAAAACAAAAAAATTCCTTAAGGTCCAGGAAAGCAACTAACACACCTGAATGCTGACAGCATATGATTATGAAACTTGTTATGTATCGTTTCCTAAGAGGACTTACAGGCTATATGTGTATGTGTGCATATTACAGATTAAGGAAAAATACACGGAAAGGAAAAACTTGTGTGGTTCCAGAATGCATTCCCAGACTAAACCCATATGGCTGGAATGAGTAAAGTCAGCAAATGAACAAGGGCTTTTAAACTATGTCATAACCACATCATCTTTAGCAGAGGGTATTAGGTCTGAGCACTGCTGTGGAGGAGACAACATATTCCATCAGCCTGTTGTTTATCAGGAGATATTTATTACCTGGACATTCTTTAGACGTTCCTTTCTCTAACCCAGTCAGCAGACAACAGGAAAACCCATTTGCTGTATTTAACTAGGGGCTCAAGCCAATGTTTCTTGTCTGGCCTTACTTTAAAATAATTTACTTGTTTCAATCTCTGACCAGTCGAACTGTATAAACAATTTGGTAGAACATAATTGGGCTGGGTTTTAATTCTTGATCAGATTTGTTCAACATAAAAAAAACTCTTTCCAGAAGTTTTCAGTTGCTGTGTTATGTTGTGCAAGCTGAAGCTTAAAAACATAGGCTTCATGTGTGTTTGTGGAAGGTACAGCTAAGCCTCCCATTAAGATAATTGTGGAATTAAGTTCTTCTTACAATACAAAATATTCATTCCATCACTCCTTAATCGTTTCCACAATACAGACAGCTCATTAAATGCTGTAGTTTAGGGTAGGGGCATAATATAAGGTGCCGGGGAAGAATGTTTGTCTGTAAACACTTCCAGAGGGGGGAAAAAGAAGAAGGGAAGGAGTAACCTACACTGTAATCTTGGAATCCCCCACAAGATCCGTCTATTTTGAGTGTAGACATTTAAGCCTTGCTCGAAATGCCTCGAGGAAAGCAGCGTTATGAGGCAACCTTCATCATGAACTACAGTCAGCAGAGACACGGGGGAGAGATGGGAAGCATGATGTCAGAAGGAGTCTCAGGGAATAGAACAAGGGTGTCACAGAATATCCAACATTTCACAAGGCCCTGATATAGGCTTATCTCCAAAACAGAGACATCAGCACCAGCACAGAGCTGCTCAGAGCAAAGTCATCAGCACATGTGAAATAACAACATTGCTACGGAGTGAGCAACGAGACGAGAGAAGCAGACAGAGATAAGCCTGTGATCAATGATCTCCTGTCAGAACCCAGACAGGATAAAGTGAAATCGCAGCAATAATTCGACGGGATATTGAGATTATGAAATAGAGGTCTGTTTTGATTGAGGAGACCTAGCGCTAGAGTCCAAGTACAGGCCACATAGTTAGCTTTAATTTTTAAACACAGGAATTTACATACATAATACTCTTCTAAAGCTTTTAATATTTAACATATTCACTTGTGGCTACACCTGTTGTATATTTACCACACCCCAACCACACCCTAGCCACATACTAGTCTTCTTTCAAGCAGAATAGTTCTGTTATTTTTCACACTGTAGAAAGAAAAGCTTATCCAATAAGGTCTGATCCTAATTCTATAACAGAGTAACATGTCTTCATGTCACCTAGACCTGCAATTATTCTTTTTCCTGTCCACTAACATTTTGTGCACACTTTGCTGATGACAAATAAATAAAAGAAAGAAAGAAAGAAAGAAAGAAAGAAAGAAAGAAAGAAAGAAAGAAAGAAAGAAAGAAAGAAAGAAAGAAAGAAAGAAAGAAAGAAGGAAGGAAGAAAAATAAAAGCAAGAAAGAAAGAAAGAAAGAAAGAAAGAAAGAAAGAAAGAAAGAAAGAAGGAAGGAAGAAAAATAAAAGAAAGAAAGAAAGAAAGAAAGAAAGAAAGAAAGAAGGAAGGAAGAAAAATAAAAGAAAGAAAGAAAGAAAGAAAGAAAAATAAAAGAAAGAAAGAAAGAAAGAAAGAAAGAAAGAAAGAAAGAAAGAAAGAAAGAAAGAAAGAACTAAAGAAAGAAAGAAGGAAGGAAGAAAAATAAAAGCAAGAAAGAAAGAAAGAAAGAAAGAAAGAAAGAAAGAAAGAAAGAAAGAAAGAAAGAAGGGAAGGAAGGAAGAAAAGAAAGAAAGAAAGAGAAAGAAAGAAGGAAGGAAAGAAAGAAAGAAAGAAAGAAAGAAAGAAAGAAAGAATGAATGAAGGAAGGAAGAAAAATGAAAGAAAGAAAGAAAAGTAAAAGAAAGAAAGAAAGAAAGAAAGAAAGAAAGAAAGAAAGAAAGAAAGAAAGAAAGAAAGAAAGAAAGAAAGGAAAGAAAGAAAGAAAAATAAAAGAAAGAAAGGAAGAAAGAAAGAAAGAAAGAAAGAAAGAAAGAAAGAAAGAAAGAAAGAAAGACACTGCAGCAGAAAGTGTCATGGAAGCAAGTGAGAGAAAGGAGGATGTTTGTAATGCTGGTGTAAAAACGAGTGTATTGACTCTGCTGAGTGTTTAACTCCAGGTGTGTTTGTGTTTGTGAGCCTGAGAGAAAGAGAACAGAGGAAGTTGCTGTGGCTTAAAGGCCAGTTTCATCATCAGACATCAGAAAGGAAGACCAGAGATGACCTCCACTCTGTCTGCTTTAACACAATTAGGGGTTATGGGTAAAATTAGGACATGTGTGTAGCTGTGTGTTCGCGGTTACTGGGCGTTCACTCTACATACACCGTTTTAAACAAACTGGCCAGTGAAAATACTCCAAACTCAGTGTCCAGACACTGCTCTGAGGCTGATAATAATAATAATAATAATAATAATAATAATAATAATAATAATAATAATTATTATTATTATTATTATTATTATTATTAAAAATAAATAAATAAAATAATAATAATAATGGATTTTAAATCCTCGAGCGTTAGCTTCCTTATTAAATAGTCAATGTATCAGCAGAACAACTAAATAAGGCAAATATTTCTATTCTTATATGATAACGGAATAAAATACAAATAATAAAACTTCATCTCACCTGTCAGACGCTGCAGAAGTGTTTGCAGGAACCAGCACTGAAGATCTAGATGTAATATTTATTATAATTATAAACTAATGCACAACACTGTAGAGTCATCACACTGTCTTTAAATCCACCGGCTATGAAAAGTTCGGTTCCTGCACGGAGTGTACCACCTCGGGAAATATTATTTAGGTGGACCGTTACATGGTAAAGCGTCTTTACTGCCTACACCAGAGCGGGTTTTTTCACCATATTCATTCATTTTAATATCAATACCAACAATATATTAGTGAGTAGGGAAAAAATGCTTAACTTTACGAACCCCGAAATTTTACACACCCCCATTAAAGACATAGTACAACCCAAATCCCGCCATTGGTCGTTTTGTAGTTCGGAAGACGCAGCCAAGTTTCCAAGGTAACAAGAAACAGCTGCGGTGGGAAGCCGATACTGCTCTTTTAGATGACGTCATGTCTAAGAGGCCTACCTCAGCTCACAGCCGAACACTGAACCCTATTCACTATTCACTAGAAAGTGCACAAGTTTGTACGTTTGGCTACTTTGCAGCCCTGACTGACAGTACAGTAGACCTTGTGCTCATAAAGTTCAAAACATAAGCACATATTATACAAGTTTAGGGGGACATGCTGGGGAGACAGAAATTTCTTACAGTTTTTGGTGCTCCAAATATCAGTTAACAAGTTAAATGTACAAAAATGCCAAAATGATGATGAGGGACAAAAAACAATGCAAAATAGAGCCACCACTAGAATTGTAAAATTGTGTGTCTATAGAAAACAGCATCACTCTCTAGAGCCACAATTCCCATTGTGTATTGGAGACACGCCAGCGTTGTGAATAGTGTTATGGGGGATGGGAAGATAGTGGGTTAATCCACAGCCACTGGTTTTTATCTTTACAAAGGTGGCACCTATTATGCAAAATAGTGATCTAATTTTTTGGCTTGAGAGTGTTAATTACGTTAATGAAGCACACTTCATTGTGGACAGACGCGACGGTGTTGAAGAAACCCTTGCCACTCTGAATTAGTCTGAGATCATCTCAGCCTGGCAAATGTTCTTATCACATTCATCATCGAGTTACACTCGAATATTTCGTTAGGAAGTGTAAATTCAGTCTCACAATGGAATTAAAATGGAAGCCCAGTTAGAGGAGAATGGCATGTCTAGAACAAACTCATACCACCTTGCCAGCAGCTAAATTCTTTGAATCTTCTCTTTTTTGGGTCTAACACAAAGGGAGCTCCAGTGTCCTAGACCCAAAGTTAATCGTGATAGGCGGAAACGGAGAACTCTGGGAAACAAAGCAATTCAGTCCTTGAGGGAAAGAACCTCAACCGTTGATCAACTCAAATTACCATCACCTGTCATTTATTTCGAGGTCTGCTATTATTGAGGGTTTTTTTTTTCCATGGAACAGAAAAACATGCAGTTTTCCATGCTGCCTATGTAATTGTGGCCAGAGGCAAGAGAGACATGACAGATCTATGAACGAGTAAATAACAACATAGAAGCTTGGACTATGACAACACTGACAAAAGCTGTTATAACAGGACTATATTATTGCTATATTATAGGCCAAAAAAGCATTCTTTCTACAAAGAGCTTTGTTTATTATTTTATTGTGCATAAAACTACAGCAAAATGCAAAAACTTGATTAATTCACTGAGTTATTTATTCTTCCAACTATTATCTTAACATTATTATGTTATCTATTCTTATTCTTCTAACCACTTTCTCCTAATCTGCTTCACAGTCAATCAATAACACTGGGCATGAGGCTGGAATACAACCCGAGTGAGTAAAGAAGAAATTAAAAAGACATAAATTTAATTTATTCGAGCAAGTATTCATATGTTTTTCTTTTATTATCCGAAGCAAGGAGCATGGTCAAGCAGTGTGTGTTAGGCCATTAATACCATAGTGTAATATCCTTTTGAAGCATCTTCTTTAATACCTGTGATAAATATACTATTACTATACTTTTAACAATATAGAAATATAAATTCTTGATAGAAATATTGATTTTGGGTACATCAGCTCAATCAACCTCACTTTTTTCCCTTTTAGAATGAAACTATTTGATTATATTAACCACCACCATACACCAGTAATGTTATCCTCCGCTTTTCACACACAATCCATTGTGCTACCAGCTATTGTTTTGGGTTGTTAAGAGTCAAGTTATCATGTGTTTACAATGACTTTCTCCAAAAAAAAAAGAACAAAATTCAGGGCTTCTTCCTCTGACTTTGCTCTAATGCTGGCCACCATTAAAGAGGAGGAAGTCTCTAGAGCTCCTCATACACATAATTATAGCTTCCTCTGGTGTTTTGGGGAGCATTATCCTAGCAAGTAAAATCTTCTCACAAGAAAAAAAATGCTCTACTTTATGGAATCTTTTGCTAAGATTAGTCAAGTGTGAGCTGAGGTTTGCCACTTAAATGTTTCTGTATAATTTCTTCTCTATACAGTTCAAGCCATTTGTATTGCAATAAAATATATCCATTCTGTTACTTAATATCCTGATGTACCTTACATTTTTCAGAAACGTATTTCTCACTTTTAAACAATGTTAAGCTGTCTTTAAACTTTGGCATAATGAGTCAAGTACACGCTTACACATTTTGATTTAGGCAACTATTGCTTGTTTCATGTTTGATGTAAGATTGTAAATAGCAACTGATCCAACACTACCATGTATTCACCTACTCCAACAACAACATCTATTTTTAATCACTGTTTCCTTTCCTTGTATTCAGGAGGCACAAAGCCACCCCTGGATACTAATACTCAGTCAGAGCTGATACACACACACACACACACACACACACACACACACACACACAAAAGCTGTGTGATCTATTCATAGCATCTCCACTTATTCTACAAGTTTAATATAATATGTTCCTCCTATTTAATTTTCTTTTCGTTTTTGTTTCCTTGAAACCTGATCATCATGAGCTGATATATTTAAAATGACTGTACGAACTCTATCCAGATCTTCATCCAGCAGAATATAGTATTGAACCATATATATATATATATATTTAAAAAAAATGAAGATAGATTCGGAAAAATGAAGGTTGAATATAATAAGCTGCACAGAGATGCTCCTACAAAATAACAACAAAACCTCGTAAGCACTCTCAGATATACAGTTACCAACCTGTACAGTTCCTCGTTACTGGGTGATTAGCATGAAGGGGATGATTTTTGCATAAAATGTTCTATAGCTGCAGAACCTTGCACTGTGTGAAAAGGTAATGTAAAAAGAAAGAACTACAATGCATTACTATGCATTTGGTTGAACATTCGCCTTGCAGACAGAAAACTGTTCTTGCTCGAGGCAGAACCTGACCTGAGCAGCAAGGTGTTTTGGATGCAAGATAAAAAAAGTTTGAGGTGGTGATGCATCTCATTAGTTACTCACACCTCCCTTTCCATTTCTGTAAACCTGTAACAACAATGTCTGACACCATTTTTCTCTGTGCACTTCACTTCTACCTCCACCTCCTCCTCGTCCTCCTCTCTCTCACTTATTATTCTTATTATTTGCTCCCCTCCCCAACCCATTAGACCCCTTCATTCATCAGCTGGTCCCCTCTCCCTGTGGAGATTACCCATCAGGCCCATTGAGGCAAGATCAGCAGATGCCAAGCAGCAGAGAATTTTGAATTAAAACAGAGCACAGACCTCCACCAACTCTCACTCCTCCCCATCCCAGAAACCAGCAATGATCTAAAGAAAGCATTAGCTACAGTCAGGGTAATGTGTGTGTGTGTGTGTGTGTGTGTGTGTGTGTGTGTGTGTGTGTGTGTTTTGCTGATTGGGTAACTGATAGCATCAAAGAATTATTAGAGCTATTATAGAATTAGTTTTTTCGAATAAGGAAAGGCAGAGTATAAATATGTTGCATGTTTATTAATAGCTTTACAGCTCAAATGTCTCTAGTATGAGCTCAACCTTACTGTTGTGTCTGCATGGGTCTCCTGCAGGTTCTCCAGTTTCATTCGACCTCCCAGCACATTCCAGTGGGTGGACTGGTTATGTTAAATTGCCTCTAGGTGTGAATGAGCGTATGTGTTTGCTGCCCTGCGATGGGTGGTGTCCCATTCAGGATGTCCACTATTAGGCCCCGGAGCCACAACGCTCACTAGAATAAATCAGTTACTGACCATGAATGAATGAATATTATTGCTAAATATATTGAATAAATATATTGGCTTCATCTCAGAAACTTCAGAAACCTCATGAAGCCCAATACACATCAGAAGAATTTCTTTTGTACTGCACAATGAAAATGCAATTCTTGCTAACCAAGAACATTAATGATTCATTAAATCTCAGGGAATTGTCTTCATGCCTTAATGCACACACACATAGAATCTGGATGCTGCTATTGGTTACCCTCAAAGGTACCTAAAAAGTACCTTTAACGGCACTGATTTGGATTATATAACTATAACAGGTTGTGGTGTATGTTATATAAGCATGTTCAGAAGAAGGCCAGCAGGCATCTTTGCTTTTGGAGGGTCAGTATCTTGGCTTTGGGGGTCAGGCTGTAGCATACAGGAGGACAGATGGACAGTTCATGCACATTTACTGAGACAATGCATTATACTCATAATGAGGAATGTCATAACACATTGTAATTGCTCATGAAGAACTTCCTGAAACTAGTGTACATTTTGTTGCTATTTGGTTTGTATTTTTTTTTATGAAAAGTTCTCTTCATCAGCAGTAATCAATGGTAACATATTACTGATTTTAACTGAACAAATCTGAATTTATCTGTGGATGAATCTACGGACAGGCTTCATAGAAAAGATGCTGATGTAAACAAACTCTACATAGCCATCGTAAATATATCAGAGTTCCCTTTTTCCTGTTCCTGTCCCCACTTTTCAGACTTCCCTACATGCTGCACTTCCCTACATCTACCTCCACTTCCCTTTTCTCTCTTCAGATGAGCAGCTGCTCCGCCTCTCTGACTGAATGGCGAACCCCAGGAGAGAGTAAAGCCAGGAGGAGGAGGAGGAGGAGGAGGAGGAGGAGGAGGAGGAGGAGGAGGACAGGAGAACGGATGAGTGTGACTAGACACCAAAGGTCAGGGTTCGAGCCTGCATGTGCCTCTGTAACTCGGGGCTCATGAAGGGCATCAACATCCATTTACTGATATGCATCCCTCCTTTCCTGTCTTTTTTTTTTTATTACACTTTCTCTCTCCCTGCATTAATCTAGCACACTTGATCCTCCCTGGCGGTAAAGAGGCACAAGTTACATGCTGACGTTCACGTACATAGTGATAGCTCCTTTCACAGAACGTAGCACGTAGCTAAACTATGAATTATAAAGAAAGATGAATAATGGATGGAGCTCAGTGTTCTTGTCCTGGAAGTCTGCAAATAGGGCTGAAACTCAGAGACAGATGGCTGCAATGAAATGGCTTTAGATCTGCGCTGAAACGAATCCACCATTCATTCATTTCCATCATTCAAAATATTAATATCTGGCTCCTTTTTTTTTTTTTTTTTGCCTTTTGTGGTCAGGTTCGATTCCCGCCTCTGTCCTGTGTGCACGGAGTTTGCATGGTGTCCTTGTGGTTCAGGGGTTTCCTCTGGGTTCCCCGGTTTCCTCCACAAGTCCAAGACATGCACTGTAGGCTGATTTAGTGAACGGGTGATAAATAATGCATAATGATGAAACTATGACAATGTCTGAAACACTGAGACACCGACGTTTTACTGTATGATCCGCTGTAATCATACGGTAAGTGTGAGTATCTCCATGAATAATATTAATACGTTTGGTCGCCTTTTGACGCAAAACATACCTACTATGAAATTCCCAAGAAAGGCTTTTAAATTCACTGATAATCATTTCCTTAACTACAAGAAGTGAATTCAAAGCTGTGGTTGCACTCTTGTGAAAGACGTGACAATTAGGATGATACAAGCATGAAAGAATGTCTCAATAAAGATCTTTTGAATCCAATCCTTAAGGCATTAAAAATAAAAAGCACAGTTAATCACATTTTCTCTACAGCTTTGTCATGTCCATACACATATCTGAGAATCAGATCCACGCAATTACTCATTTACCAGTCCATTAAGAAAGAAGATGACATTTAGAATTAAACTCCCATTCTAACTAAACCTTGATTAAACAGTTTCTTTTCAGAGAAACATTATAAATGGTGTCTGTTATAGCACAGACTACATATGTAGTAATTAGTTAGCGATCGCAACACCGGATTGTTCCATCGTAAGCATCGGATTCTATTTATATTTTATTAAAAGTGACCGACAAGTACTGAGCAGCGCAGCAGCGTCCAGGAAAACAGTGGCCTGAGCACAGAAGGGCAGTGGATGAGGGTGTACAAAAAAAAAAGGAATTTATAGGAAAAAAGATTAAAAGGCAGTGTTGATTGATAGGGAAGCTAAAAGGTGGTCCGCTTCATCATTTCCTAACGGGAAGTCAATTATGTGAGACCCAAAGTGCAACCCTTTCCCTTCAACAAATGTGACAGACAAAGAAACAGAGGAACCAAAATGTGTTTTTGGGAAAGAAGTGTGTGTGTTTATATTTTTTGATCATGCATCTCTACAGTAGTACTTGGTGGTTTTTACCCTGCAGTATAGACTTGTGCACAGCTATAACTAGCTACGAGGGACCTCGGTAGTTTAGGAAGGTTTTGTTTCTCATCTCTCATGTAGTTGAATTCACTGTTGAAACAATGACAATCTAGCAATGTGGAAAATCCTGCATTACAAGACTATCTAATCAGCAGGAAAGACTGCTTCTCAACTGACCAGAGAGTGGCTGAGAAAGACACAGTTTTGCCCTAAATTCGCCCTTTGTCCTTGCACTGGACCCTTTAATTGAAATTTGTGAGAATATGCAATGTAATATACAGTTTCCTCCAGATTTATTGGAACTAACGTTTTTGCTAAACGCTGAAGGTTTGAGATCAACAGCTAAATATGAGATAGACGAGAATTTAATGATCGTATCCTGATATTTACATCTAGATGTGTTAAACATGTTAGAGCATGGAGCAATTTTAATTATTATTTATCTCAAAGACAGAAATCATTTTGAATATTTGGTTGTATATTCCTTGCTTGCAATAACTCTATCAGGCCAGAGGACCTCACGGAGACTTCTGCTTTTGTGATGCTTTTCCAGCTTTCGTGCTGCAGCTTCTTTCAGTTGTTGTTTGCTTTGGGGGTTTCTCTCTTCAGTCTCCTCTACAGGAGCCATGACACTACCTCCACCATGCTTAGTGAGCTCATATGTTTTGGATCATGAGCCTTCCTTTTTTCACACTTTGGTATTTCCATTACTCTGGTGGAGGTTAATTATGTTTCCAGACTTTTTGCAGCTTATCTCTGTATTTTTTAATGCATTCTAATCTGGCCTTCTGAGCCTTACTGCTGATGAGTGATTTATATCTTGTGCTATAGTTCAGCTATTTATGTATTCTTCAAACAGTGGATTGTGACAGCTTCACCCCTGCCCTGCATTGTGGAGGTTGGTGCTGTTGTCATTAACTGTTTTCTCTTTCTTTGATAGACTAGTTCATTATCGGGTTGTTAGTTTACCAAGTGTCACTTTCTTTTTCAGGACACACCTGATTGTTGTATTGGTTATGCCCAATGTTCGTGCAATCGATTTTTCTCAGCTTTAAAATCTCTTTTTTTTTGTTGTTGTTTAAATAAACAGCTCTCTGGTCTTTGTATTGGTTTATCCTTTTTCACAACAAATGCATTTTTCACAGGTGAAACCCAGGCCTAAGACTAAGAGTAGATATTCAGAGCTATGAACAGTTCAAGCAATCAGACTAAGGCACACTTGTTTAACAAGAAATACCTGTCAGTTACATGTTCCAATATTTTTGATCACTTGAAAAAACGACCGAGTCCGAACAAAAGGTGCCGTGATCTAAGTTGTTTAACAAATGTAGATGTAAAAGAAAAAAGAAAAAAAAAGTCTTTGTTGTGACCTGTTTTTCCAGTACTTTCTAAGTGGACTGTAAATGTGCATGTTTATGAGAGCGAGTAAAATACAAACCTCACTTTTTTTTTAAAAGCAAAAAGTTTAAAGTTGTTGTATAACGCTAACACAAGCCTGTGAGCAAGCTAAAGCTCATTAATAACTGTTAAATCAATTAAACCTTGTCATTTAATGTCAGAGAGAGATCATCGTGTAACTTTCCTTTCTTAATCTAATTAAAACATCTAACTTGATTCAGGGAAGTTTATAGAAGAATAGGATAACACAACAGAAATCTGTCTCTCTATCTCTCTCTCACACTCTCTCACTCATTCACTCAGAGAGAGAGAGAGAGAGAGAGAGAGAGAGAGAGTGAGGGAGAGAGAGTCAAACACATGAATAAGGCTTGCATAATACTTAAAACTGAATGGAATTACATTTCCTGGTTCCTTACAATTTCTTTGTAGCTCAGAATAGCAAGAAACATGTCAGCCTACGCACCTGGCCCAGTCGTGTTTAATGGATGCTGTTCCTCGGTATTCTTACATAATCAAATGTGACATATAATGCGATTTCTAATTTCCTCATCGTAACAGACACGGGTTCTTTCTCATTTTAGGTAGTTCTGTAGTTTCATGCTGCTGGAGAAGTGCAGGTTAGGAACCTCCAAAAGTGCAGACTAGAAGAAATAACGTTCTTCAAGTGTATGGAATAGTGTTTATTTTTTCTGTTTTGATTATCACATATACAGTTTGATCCTGGTGTGTGATAAGTTTATGAAGTAAAATGAAGCTGGCATCATGATTTGGCATTCAAACAAGTATGCCTGCATACACACAATCCTTAGTAAGAAGTCAAACTTGTTGCTCGGGCTTTGACTGTGCCTGCAGAGGAGGCAGAGCACTGCCGTCATACCCCGAGGCACAACGCTTAATCTAATTTCCTTCATTACATATCCTCTCTGTCGATTAATCTTTAAAAAATGCAAATAAGACTGCTATTCCCAACTGATCATTGGATTTGTGTAAGAATATGTTCACTATGGAAAGTAGTGTGTTGCAGGAGAACAAAACTGGAAACAAAGAGCACTAATGAGTGGATTAGTGAGGTTATAAATGCTTCATACACATCCACACACACTCTGCTCAGGATGTGACTGCTATTGAAGCAGAACTGGGTGAGGAGGTACAGCTCAGGACCCAACAAAAAGCTGTGGTGAGCAAACAAAATGAGCAACAGAAAAGAAACAAGGCTACTAAAGAGAGTGACCCATTTACCCAGCATGCCTCAGGATCCTTTGTGATGCCAGCATTCAAACAGGCTGAAGAGTGAAGAGAAAGAGAAACAGTGAGATGAAGACCAGCCAGTAAACTGGTGACAATGGGCAATACAGGACAGGGTCACGTTATGCTTGATGCCATCACAGGTTTGGGAAACTAGTACTTGCAGCTCCCACGCACATGCTGCTCATGTTTTAAACAGATTTGGGATAGAACAGCAAAAGAAAATATGAATGGTTGTGATACCTTTAACAAAACAATACATACAAAACATAAGAAAGACATAAGAAGATGGCATAATCCAAACCATACACACATATACTCTATTCATCTTTATAAAGTTTTGGGACATCTGTCTTTACATGCACATGAATGTAATATGGAGTTGTCCCGCCCTTTGCAGCTATAACAGCTCCAACTCTTCTGGGAAGGCTTTCCACAAGGTTTAGGAGTGTGTTCATGGGAATTTTTGACCGTTCCTCTAGAAGCACATTTGTGAGGTCAGGCACTGATGTTGGACGAGAAGGCCTGGCTCGCAGTCTCCGCTCTAATTCATCCCAAAGGTGTTCTATGGGGTTGAGGTCAGGACTCTGTGCAGGCCAGTCAAGTTCCTCCACACCAAACTCGCTCATCCATGTCTTTATGGAGCTTGCTTTGTGCACTGGTGTGCAGTCATGTTGGAACAGGAAGGGGTCATCCCCAAACTGTTCCCACAAAGTTGGGAGCATGAAATTGTCCAAAATGTCTTGGTATGCTGAAGCATTAAGAGTTCCTTTCACTGGAACTAAGGGCCCGAGAACAACCCCTGAAACACAACACCTGAATTCAATGATGTGGAGGGGTGTCCCAAAACTTTTGGCAATATAGTGTATGTTCATCTTCATTCTAATCCACTTTATCGTGATTTAGGCTGCAGTGGATCCGGGTCCTGGGCACAAGATGGGAATACACCCTAGATAAGATGCCAGTCCATAACAGGGCACCACACAGGTGGTACAGGAAGTTTAATTTTTTTTAATCAGACGTTTGTATTGTACAGAAACCCTCATTCTTCTGATTGCTGATTTACATTAACATCCAAATTTCTACATTTATACAAAGTGATTTTAGAAAATTAAACATTTTAGAGCTTAAGGCAGTAGCATGGAACTCTCAGCCCTCTAATGCTGAACACCTTACACAGTATTATTATTATTATTATTATTATTATTATTATTATTATTATTATTATTATTAATATTATTATTATGTGTGGAATACTTTGCCATTTCTAATAATACCTGTTTGCGCTGATACTGCTTTGCATGCAAGATTCACAACTTTATCACTACAATGACAATAAAGTCTGACACTCTCTCTCTCTCTCTCTCTCTCTCTCTCTCCCCTGTCTCTTGTCTCTCTCTCCCTGTCTAGCTAAATGGCCCATGTGATCAGGCTCTGAGTACCAAATTAATGACAACTTTCATAAAAAGTTGACCATTTAGAGCTACATGTAGGTTTATCCGTCATAATATTTATCATGGAACCCAGCGTAACTTATTACAAGTTTTTTAAGTGTTGTCAGTGATAGCTTAATGGTTACGATTCTAGAGATCAGAGGATTTTGAGTTCAAATCTCATCACTGGCACTTGACCACTTGAAAGTTTCTCTGAAAAAAAAACAAAAACATCTACCAAATAAGCATGTGCAAGTGTATGATTAGGTTGTGTAAAAAAATAAAAAATAAAAAGATAAATGATCCCTTACTAACACACCAGTATGTCTCTGCCTATGTGGCCGGTTACAGCTTCTCCCACAAGCGTTGGTTAAACCATATGCTTTCTTAAAATACTGTACCATGTCTTCATGTCAACCCACTGCTCGAAATAAACCATTACCAATCCCCACTTTTAGCACAGTATGAGGTCAATGGTACTTTTTAGAACAGAAAAACAGCAAATAATATGTGGACCTGACTGATGTTTAGGATTACTTCAAGCATTTGTACACTTTCTCCAGATATTAGCGATACTGGGCTACTTATTTTATTTCTACACACACATAACCTTTTTGCATTTATTACAATATAGCATTAATGAGTTTTGTTTGATTTAAATTGAAAATATACTGCACATGTTGGTGGGGAAGTGGTTTAATCTACATCTGGGAGTGGATCTATTGCATATAAGGGCTGGTAAACAGTTTATATGTAGGTTTTTGCTTATATATTATTAATGCTCTTATGCAAGCTGGGTCTATTGTAGTGTTTGCAGATAATTCACAGAGTCAGTACAGTATGTGTATATAAGTATGGTATGGATATAGACGTTAGAAAAATCACTACATACTTGACAATGTGGGGCCTGCTAGGCAAGTTCTGCATTTAGCTCCTTGGCCACATTCATATAAATAAACAGACAGTGAGTTTCTTTTGGCCACGTTGTAATGAGCATCCATCCGCAGGCCTAGTGGTAAGAACCTCCTGCCGTCGGGAGACACCTGTCAGTTAGGAGTCTGTTGAGCATTCATTATTTTCATAAAACGGCTGTGTCACATGCGTCTGTTGAAGTGGGACATCCTGTCGTGTGTAGTACTGTTGCTGCGGTTCGGTCTGTTCAGACTGCACGCATGGACAGTCTCATAACTGATCGCAAGACTGACTCCAAGCTATCGGTCAAGGGGCTAATTTCTCTTTCAATCTTCATCTCAGATTTTTTTTATCGCTCTGAGGACAATGTGAGAGGAGATGAGGACAAAGACAAAGACAAAGGATGTGCATGTTTCCTCCAGAGAGTGAAAAATGCTAAATCTGAGATTATATTAAGGCTGAGTGGGAGGAAGGGAGACCTTGTGGGCCTGCATGATAACAATGGGGGTAACGGCTGGAAGGAGGGGTGAGGGTGTTCTCGGTTTAATCTACATTTAGGGGGATGCTGATGGGGACACGTGTCAGGTTCTGTGGAGTGGGGAGATGGGGCGAGTCTGTCGTGGCTAAATTGATTCAGGGTTTTGTTCTACCAGCTGTCAATGGTACCGTCTGCGAACCATGTGACATCAGGGTGCTGATCAGAGAACCCCAAATTTTACACCCTGAAAGATCCCTGAAAGACACAAAGCCTAACAATGTTTGTTTCACTTGACTTGACATGGTAGGTTGATATCTAGGCTATTTCAAAGTTCCCTGTTTCAGATTATGCAAAGAGAAGACAATGTGGGAATAAACCAGTCATTAAAACACATTACATAATCGTCTCAGCATGACCTCCGTCTAAATATTCAACTTATATTCATTGAAAAAAAATAAGGTTAAAGCTAGACCTCTCACGATCCTGAAAGAACTCTTTATGGAAGCTAAGCACACTAAACTATTCAGAGAACCCTTAAAGAAGGCTTTTAGTGTATTTTAAAAGACCGTATGTAAACATGAGTTATTACTGAAAACCAAATGATACAGAAGATACACACTGCTCCTGCCAGTGGTGCTCAAATGAACCTTATTTTAAATTGGTTTCTAATTGCTGCCACCTGGAGGCTACATTGGGTAATTACACTTAAAAAAAAAAAAACACACCCCCCCCCCCCCCACACACACACACAAACACAGGCTCTTATGAAAAATGGCTCTTTGAGTGTTCTTTACGAGTTTATGAATAGTTTCGTACAAAAAGGTGTGCTCGGAACTCAGGGATCATATCAGGGTCCAAGCAGGACAACAGAAAAACCCTTAAACTTTGTTAAAACTGTAATTCAACAAAGTTTAGACGTCTATTAATTTTGTTTTGTATTTATGTACAAGCTGCTGAGCATAATTCAAGAAACCAATAGAGACAATACCTTAGTGGATAAAAACTTCATTTCTGTGTTGAAGTCAATTTTTACCAGAGTCCTGAAACAGTTCATCCATCCACAACGAGGTGGACATCCTGTCAACCAGTCACAGATTACAAGCACACACACTACAGACAATTTAGAGAGGCCAGTCAGCCACCAACACATGTCTGGACTGGGGAGGAAACCAGAGAACCCAGAGGAAACCCCCAAAAGCGCATCGGAACATGTAAGATGCAGGAATCAAATCCCCACAATCCCATAGGTGCCTGTAAATATGCTAACCACTAAGGCCACCCTGTCCCTAGGCCTGGCTCGCAGTCTCCGCTCTAATTCATCCCAAAGGTGTTCTATGGGGTTGAGGTCAGGACTCTGTGCAGGCCAGTCAAGTTCCTCCACACCAAACTCACTCATCCATGTCTTTATGGAGCTTGCTTTGTGCACTGGTGTGCAGTCATGTTGGAACAGGAAGGGCTCATCCCCAAACTGTTCCCACAAAGTTGGGAGCATGAAATTGTCCAAAATGTCTTGGTATGCTGAAGCATTAAGAGTTCCTTTCACTGGAACTAAGGGGCCGAGCCCAACCCCTGAAAAACAACACCTGAATTCAACGATCTGGAGGGGTGTCCCAAAACTTTTGGCAGTGTAGTGTACCTCCTGTAGCTTGTAGCTCATAAGGCCTCACTGTGACAGGTGGAGTGTTAGTGTTTCATTTGGATGACCTTTTTTCCAGCAGGGACCTTAGATGACCCAGAGCGAGCTCTGTTGCCAGAAAGAGATATTTCACCCATGATCCGGTTATTTATATCATACTGCTATGGGGTTTTCCCAGTCGGAATATTTAATCTGAAAACATATTTGATTTGTTACTATGACCGAGCTGAAGGCGGTGAATCCAGTCTCTCAACTTAAAACCAACCTTATTGCTCTATTTACATTTCCGACTCTGTAAAGGTTTTCTTTCGTGATTTTCCACATTTCTTGTCCTGCCTGTGAAACTCCCTCAACTCTCTGAAACTTCACTAATGAACTTATTATTAGAATCAGAGATGAAGTTGGAGTCGATTTTTCCTCCTCAGTCCATTTCAACCCAAATCAACTCATCGTCCCATTTAAACAATTAAACCCCACTGAAATGAAGATGGCCATTTTCTTTTAAATGGAGGACAGCCTGTAAATGAAATGAGGTTGTTTTGATGTCACAGGATGTACACCATTGTATAGGGGACCCGTAATTAGTCACGTGATCACGGCAATTTAGCAATTACAGCGTGTGTCGTTAGAAAAGGAAGGGAGGTATAAAGAAAGTAAGTATAAGTTTATTTAATATTTCTAAACTGTTTTGAAAAGACGGCACAGGGTTTGTTGGACTCGAGGGGTAAATGTATGTACACTCATATCTGGGATTAAATGGGTTAATTAGACTCGCAGTCGAATAAAGATCTGTCTCTCTGTCAGGACTGAGTGGTTGTGGTCGTGTTGCCAGATTGGACTGGGTTCACCTTTCAACGTGTTATTATTTTTATTTATATCAACTTCAGGAAATTTCTCGGTATTTATGCTGTAACTTGTTGCATTGAAGATTTATTTGCTTTGATCATGGATTTGGTTCCAGCACTGTGATTGGACAGCGATGGTGATTTCAATCTGGCAACCCAAATCCGTAATAGTTTAACGGGGCTAGGTTTGCGCTCGGGGAGGATTTGAGGCAACAGTAAATTTGTTCTATTCTCTCGGTTAAGTGTGGGCTGTTTGTTCCCCCATGGTCCATTTCCTCAGGGCATCCGTGAGTACTTCATTTAGATTTCCTCCTTCGAGGATGTTTGTGAAGAGTCGCAGGTTTTAATGCAGAGTTGTGGCGCATTTTTAAAATGTGATTAAGGCCGCTTTTGTTTTCCTCTAAAAACCCTGCATGAAGATGGAAGCAAACTACTACAGCTTACTTATTAATAACGCAGAATGAATGATTTTGAGTACTGGATTAAACCAAAAGTCCATGCTCTAACTGCACCGGGGGGCAAAATGCAAAAAGAGTGCATTTTTGTGTGTGTGCTTTTTGTGCACTTTTTTTTTACCACCTTCATAATGCCATTAGGAGGGAAAACAGTTTGTTAGACAATAAAGCTAAAGAAAATGAATTATTTTAAATGTTATATTCTCGACGTGTTGGCTTGGTTACTGTACGAAGAGCGGGTTGTTTTGTCTCGCGCACAGCTTGCACTTGAACCCGTGCCAGATTCGCCCATTTTAGTTGCGTCTTCTGTCTCCTAAAAAAATAAAACATCTCGCTTTCCCATTGATTTTTCTTTCTTTACTTATCCCTGTGGCCTTGTTTGCAGCCTTCATGCTGTCTAAAAAGTGACTCCAACACTGAACAATGTCCAACTCCGTGATTAAGACTTCTGTAACATGATCAGAATTTATTTGGATTCGATCCAGGACACAAGGGTTAAGTGAATCATTCTAATGTATAAGGTATGATATATAGTGTGTGTGTGTGTGTGTGAATGTGTATGAAATCGTCCTTTGTGTCTCAGATGCTGACTGCAGGACGGCTGGGGACGCTGTTGTCCAGAAGGGCAGTGGCAGCTCTCAGTACCACCAGTGCCAGGATGGCCAGCCATGGCCAGGGTAAGAGTTATATTATAATACTGTATGCTTTTGTGATAGCTGTACTGATCAAGCAGTGTAGGTTATGTTGCTGTAATAGTGGCTGTCTCCAGTAGGGGACGCTCTTGTTTTAGGGTAGGGTCCAAGCAACTTTAAAGGCATTAGATTCAACAGATTCAGTTGCACTGCTCATGGTTTTTTTTTTACTCTATTCCATCCTGACTGAAGTGTCCCAGCAGACTGACATGTCTCTGCCCTTGTACTGGGATCGTCGGGACTCCCCTCTACCGGACCGACCATACAACAGCACTCTTACTGCTACTGAGAAGAGTCTGAAACAGAAGGAGAAAGGACCATGGAGCAACCTTTCAGACGAGGAGAAACTTGCCTGTTTGTGCTTTTATCTTTTTATTATAATGTCCGTTTTTCAGAATTGCAGCCACGTCAATATTCAATAACTCTCTTGCTCATGTGATGATGCTTTTGTATAATATATATATATATATGTGTACATATAAAACTGGAACATGTTTTTGTTCCCAAGAATTTTTACGGGGTGCCAGTAATGGATGTGTGGTTTGTTCTGTGTCTCAGTGTACAGGATCATGTTTAAAGACACTTATGCAGAGATGAAGAAGCCCTCCAGTGAGTGGAAAACTGTACTGGGTGGAATCTTCTTCTTTATTGGTTTTACTGGCTTGGTGGTGCTCTGGCAGCGCATCTATGGTAAGGCGGACCGACCGTGTCCGGGTTTCTGTGAGTATTGCGCTATTGCTGAGCTTTCTTTTCTCTCTTCCTTCCTTCCAGTGTATCCTGATGCTCCTCACACGTTTGATGAAGAATGGGAGGCTAAGCAGGTGCAGAGGATGCTGGACATGAGGGTGAACCCAGTGCAGGGTTTCTCTGCTAAATGGGACTATGAGAAGGGCCAGTGGAAATAAATGTACAGAGAGTGGATCGACCGGCCGCTTCTGTTAAAAGCGAGGCGTCGGTCCCCAACTGTCCATGAAAATACTCCGTCTCTACTGAGTGACTTAAATTTAGTGCCGTGGTGATATTTTTCTGCCATTAATTGTCAGAGTAATGTGCAGTAAACCATTTAGTATGAAATAAATCATGACGTGAGTCTCTTCTTAACGTTTGAAAATGACAAGAAGCACAGACGTGGTTCTTTATTTGATTGGTCTTTATTCATTTTGATATCAGACATTTAAAAAAACTCCTAAGACATAGAACATTCAATTTTAGGGAATGGTGGTGTTTAAATAAAACCAAACGCTTTAAAAAAATAGTTTCTTTTTTTGTCTTCCTATTTTCAGTTGAACTCGACTACATACACAATAACAAACATATTGAAAAGATCATGGAGTTTAAGGCCATAGGAAAAGAACACTATGTGTTATAAATATTATGAAGACATCCAAGAGGCTTTAAATATTTTAGCTATGCTATGTTTGCTACTCTAAAAGTAATTTAAGTTACCTAGTTTACATAGTGTCCTGCCAAGGTCATTTCACTCTGCCAAGCTGTTCTTACACACACACACACACACACACACCATGGAACACACAAGTCTCTCATTCTGGTAAACACACACACACAGAGCATGCAAGCAGCGAATCTACTTTATATGGAATGCAGTCGGTTAAATCAGTGTCTACAGAGCAGCTGTAATAGATTTTTTTGGGCAGTTCTCAGCATTGTTCGGCTGGGTTTGGAGTAAAACACATCTCTAAATTAGTTGACTATTTGGTACTTGTTAATCCTACTCATTTATTTAGATATGCAAAAAGTAGCACGTTGGATCCAAGCGGATTTCTGTTTGAACTATTCAAGCATGTAGAACTTGTAGTTCACTTAGATCAGGCATGAAAGGAGCTTCGCTTCATTCCCTCTATAGTGAACCGACACAGGGAGCAGGAAGCTGTTTGGGATTCACGGTGAATTATTTTTAGGTGACAGGATGTACCTGCTTGCCATTACTGAAAACGTTTTGTTTTTTGCAAAAGTGTAGTATGCTTGCTTCTGGTCACTGTAAGGTCCAGAGCAGCAGGTGGCCTCACCGGGTGATGAGCAGCTTGAGCCGCCATGACGGCGAAAGCGACAAACTTACAAATAAACACAGCAGTACAGACATAATGATGCCAGATAAGAGTGAGACATCCGGGAGAGAGGGCCCGTTAGACCCGAAGGATGTTAACGCGCTCACAAATCAAATGAAAAGACGATTTCTATTCACATACTCGGACACTGCAGTAGGAATTTTGAGCCCTCTGACTGGTAAATCCAGACAGTTTCCATTCCCGGTGCATCTCTTTTACCTGTGGAATGAGAAATATGCCAAGCCAGTCTGAATTTTTGTGCCTTAATTTGAATTCGTAAGTGATGTTTGTATGGATTGCACATGCACAAGGTTTCAGATTTAATTTTATATTCATCAAATGAATTAATTGATTCATCTCACTGCTTTGCACTGGTCAGGGTTTATGGAGATCTAGAGACTAGCCTGGAAACAGTGGGCGTGACGAGGGGACACCCTGGCTGGGATGCAAGTCTATTGCAAGGTCTCTCACACACACACACACACACACACACACACACACACACTTTATTAAGCATTAACCACTGCACCATCATGTCTCTGGGATGTGGGCAAAACCAGACAACATAGAGGACAAAACCCTGCACTAGGAGCGATGGGGGGTCGTGACCCCCGTGCCATTCCATTTTGGTATGATCCGTTTCAAACTCAGGTCTTCGATTTCCAAAAAAAAAAAAAAAAAGTGTGTTTATAAAATTCAATTCGAAGCCCAACACATTCAAGCCATGGAATAGAATTTCAATTCGACTTCATTTCCTAAACACTTCAAATAAAGGCATAAAAATTCAGATTTGTAACATTTTTAATAGAGATGTAAGCAAACATTTCTCATCCCATAACAGCACCTTCGAGCCTTTTACAGCACATTAGTGCACAGAGGATGGTAACGCTGTTAGGGTTTCGAGCAGATCTGGGCTTAAATGCTAGAAAGCAACGTAAAACATTCCTTCTTTTTTTTGTTAGTTTTTTTATAAATAGCAAAATAAAAATGTTCTCCGCTGTAAATAAACAAGGACGTACACTGAGAATGGAAGCACCCACCTCCACTCACTAACACACACACAGCAAAATAGCATTTGGAAAATTACTAGAAATCAGCGGCTGATAAATTAATTAGAGATAAGGTAAGCTAGACTTAACTAAGCATCTCATCTACAACCTGCTCTGATGGGGTCCTCAACTTTTAAAGCCAAATGTAATATAAACCACAACCAAAACCCACACAAGACACAGTGGACGCTTGTGGAGATGCGTTTTAATCTAAGTTTAGTCTATTACAACATTACGCTTTTTAGGATGCAGTGTGGCAACAATAACAGAGAGGAAAGGGCCAGCTCTAGCTCTCATTACAATACTCCCAATGGTGTAAAGAAAAGTTACCACCAATTTCAACCAGTTTAGGTTTAATAACGAACATAAAAACAACAACAAAAAAAAAGGACACACGGAAATTGAACTGAATTGTATCCGAACAAGCTCTCACACAGCACTTTCAGAAAAATGAAAAGCTTCTGACCCTCGTCATAAATCCCAGACATGGAATCACACAATGTTTCTGGGCTTTTTTTTGGGAAGGGGGGACGTAAAGTAGCCTAGAGATCTACACTAAATTACAGAATTACCTAGAATTCACTTCTAAAGGCGTTAAGCAAATATCTTTCCTGTCAATGTCCCTTACTGGTAAAGACGCCATGTCGAGAGGAGCTCGACGACTTGAGAAAGGGCTTGTACTGTAGTGCAAGGTTTTGCGCATGTCGTTGCTACTCGCTGTCACGTTTCAAGATAAAATAATAATGTGTACATTTTTTTAAAAAGATGAAAGCAGTAAATAATGAATTTTTTAACACAGAACAAACAGAAATAAGGTGATCCATCTCAATCAAATTTTTTTTTTTTTTTTTTTAAAAACTGACTTAAGTAATAAAGTCTTATGATATTGAGTGACATCACTGTTTTGGGCAACAAGTCCCCTTTTCACCAGGTTAGGACTGTGTATGTTAAATATATAGTTGTACTTGGGCAACTCACACAGCCCACAGTGCACCGCGAGTGGAGGAAGAGGACAAGGAGGAGGGTGTAAACATGATAATTCTTGGCAAAACAAAACAAGTACGAAACAAAAATAAATGTTTGCTGCGTAAAAGTTCCTTCATGTGTGTTTGAGGTGTATACTGGGTGGAGGCCGATGGTGCGTCTTCAGTAATCTTTACAGGCGCTTCTGAGCGATGATGGAGCCCACCGCCACCCCCATTAACAGAGTCATCCCTGCCAGCAACCATTTCTTGAAGCTTTCCTCCAACCTTCTGCTCTCTCCTGCTGAATCATTCCCAAAGATCTCTGCAAAACGCTCCTGTGGGAAAAGAAAAAAACAAAACATTCTCAGCAACGTCCATTAAACTCTATTTGCCAATAAGTGTTGAACACACCCCAAACCACAGTGGGAAAATTCCAGAAACGCTCGCAAACGTTATGTTACGTTCCTTCCAGAAAATTCCTGCAGCGGTAAACCCACGTGTACACACAGAGTCCAATCATACTGCTTCTTTAAGGACCTGCCCATCACAGGCCTCCCCCTCTAACACGCCTCTTCCTCCAACAAGCTTGTGTGTGCTTAAAAAAAAAAAGAATAAATACCACAACATGTAGCCACCAGAGGGCGAACGCCGCTTTACACACTGTCTTTGAGAGCGGAATTCTATGGCAACCAGTTTTATGCAAAGTGCCGAGAGGGGATTTCAGGCTTAAGGCTTTAACATGTTTCCAAAGAGAACAGCAAACAAAGTGGAGCATGTTCTCCGAGTGAGCTTCAGCTGAGCATGTCCATCAAAAGCAGGTGAATTTATTGCTCGGATTAGCCCGTCTGTGATCATACTGCAATGACATTTTCTATTCCAGCCCTTTCTCTAAATGTCATGCAGAACCGAAGTGTTTCGGTGTTCCGAATGCTTGTGTACTTCCTGTGTCTTCCTCCTCCTCCTTATTGCCCAACAATGAGATCAGGCACATGTCAAATACTGCAAAAATATTTGGAGCACGTAACCCTGATTACACCTCACGCTGTAGTCATGCAGACTGATGTCATCCCCCAGCCTTGCCTTTTGCCCCCAATCCTGTGTCTGTCTGTTCTGGTGTAAAAGTCAGAGAGAAAAAATGTTGAAGGATTTAGACAGAAATGAAACCGAGAGAGAGAGAGAGAGAGAGACACACACACACACACAGAGGGACAGACACACACACACACACACACACACACACACACACACACACACACACACACAGACAGAGATAGATGGATGGATGGATGGATAGATAGAGAGATTTTCCCGATGGATGAGGTTTAATACAGGCGTGATCTCACACAGTCACATTATACCCTGTATAAACACGTGTGGCTTCAGACTATGAAATATTGCCCTCTTTAACTGTAAATATTTCAGAAAACTACAGACTTTCCTGAACCAGATATAAAAGCGTGCTCGAGACTTTTTACTAAAGAGCTGTTAATCACTCAGGAAAAGGTTTGACGCTGGTTGTCAGGGTCACATTAGCATTCACGACAAATGGAATGTGGCCATACGTGTCTGTCTGTTAAGATTGTATGTGGACACGATACTAGTCTAGTCTTTGTATAAGCCGTTACTATAGAAACGGCTCATTATAATAAGAAGTACATTAGTAAAGCAGCCAGAACAGCTGTCAGATATACCCTGCTATGTATTCATTTATAACGGAAACTAATCAACTTCTGATCGATCGGTACGCAGAATTCGAGAGCGCTGTGTAGTTAAATGATTTTGAGAACTGAAAAAGTAAACAAGATACGCTCTAAACACTCTCAAACAAAATTAAGAGATGATTTGGAAGCCACGGTTTGTGACGCAGATACGCTGAAGATCAGACCCACTTAGCAGCAAGGTAGAAGGTGTACACACAAGCACACAGCCAAGAGCAGAGACAGAGGGAGCATTGTGCAGCACTTCTGGGCGAGGGCGGCTGAAGTGGGGCACTTTAAGTCCTGTCGCATTTGCAGCAGCAGCGTCAAAAATAGAATATACACAAAAAACCAGGAGGGCATGTCAGCAAGACAAAGGGAGAAAACAGTGCAGGAGGAAAGGAAAGGTTGAAATAATGCGATCAAAGCTGACGAAAGGGTGATCAAAGGGTTCTGCTGGCTAGAGAGCTGCATGATGTGTCTTCATGCATGAAGTAAAGAGAATCAGAACTAGAGAGAATTTCTTTGGAAATTAATGAGAAAGGGAGTGGCACGTGAGCATATGGGGTGGTGGCAGCTGATAACGTTTTAGCAAGAGTTAAGAGCGGCGTGACGACGCAAGTGTAGCTCCTGCAGACCACGGCAAACTCAAACATGCGTCAAAAAATTTAAAGCACATATCCATCTCGCACACGGTGTTCGTCACGCACATCAGCGGGCTCAGCTGGCAGCAACAAGCATACCTGAAGCTGCCTGACATTCCTGAACACTGAAAACAAACGCTGTGCTTTACAGAGCCACTATTCAATTCAAGCCGAGAACCACACAAATAAACTCGGAGATGTTCTGATGATCACGCCACATGACGCCTCATGATCAGCTGCTTCAGAAAGAATGCGAATATTGACTGAACTGAGGCAAGGCTGTGTAATGTACACTGCCTCGTGTACACCCATGGGCTAGCACATATTGCACACATACAAGGTGAACTGGTATGTAGGGAATGTGTGAGAAAAGGAGGCAGGAGTGCAAACAATGGCATGTGACTTGCCTTGCAACATCATAATCCCATGGCTGTAGCGCTGACATTTTTCAGCTTTGAAGCGAGTCAACCGAATCACTTTTAGTAAATGATTCTTTAATATTCACTCACCCAATCGTATATAGCTGCGTGGTTCGGCTCGAATTATGACGACTGACAAACAGCTTGACCAGGATAAAATAGCTCAGTGTGTGTGTGTTTCTGTGCTTAGAAGAATTATTTTTCACACCCAGCCCAACCCAGACTATTACTGCACTGAAATAGTGGAAATTTCCAGCTAAAACCATCCACCGAATGTGAAGATGATGTGATGGAAAAGTTCACGGACTTAAAAACAGACTCACAGAACATAACCGAGACGAATCGCGTTCGTAACGGAAAGGATTCCCCGTCTCAACAGAACCAAAAGCAAATTCACAAATTAACAGACGTTTGATGACGGATAAAAGAAACATCTTTATAAATAAAAAAAAATAAAAAAATAAAATCATGAAACCAGAACGAAAGGATTCTGATTCTTATATAAGGATTAATTATGAAAGGCTGCATCATTCCTGAACACCACGTATCTACATGGAGGCAGAAAGATGTAGAGATCTTACTAATCAGACTTTTGTGTACTCCAGTACTCATTAAATCTAATCTCACTTAGATTCGGACACAAGGTCTCCCTGTACGGAGAAAAGAACAGAAAACCTGACCTCACATGCTCAATAATGACGTCTAAGGGCAGATGTTGGGGCAGTCCATTAACATTTATACAAACTAACTTCTTGTTGTAAAGTGTCTTTAGTTAAATGCATACATTTATACATCAGGTTTAGCAGAAGTAAAACTTTTTCAAACAAGTTTTTGTGTTACTAACGTAGCTATTTGCATCTGATCACACATGGATACCAAAACATCACGGAACAGGGAAGCCCAAAATAAATCGGAGTGTATTACTCATGTTTTGGAAAATTGCCTAAAAAATGAAAAGCATTTGAGTAAGACTTTCTCTCGTATGGTGTTTATTGTTAGTTATTCTAACTGTTTTAGGTTTGCATTGTTTTGAAGATAATGGACTATTTTAAACACCTACTGACTGACTGCCCCAACAACTGCCCTTGAGCTTACGTTAAGTACATTTTGAGGGCATTCTTCTTTTCTTCGGGACAGTGTAAACCTGGTGAAATGTTTGCGACACAATCAGGGCCACATACAACTCCATATGTGGCAGGTTTCAGAAAAAGTTGAACACTGGAGTGTTAGGACGTAACACTCCAGTGTTATCACATAAATCATGTGGTATGGGGGTGGCTCGAGTGGTTAAGGCTCTGGGTCGTTGACCGGTTCAGGGCCCAGGACCACCAAGCTGCCACTGTTCGGCCCTTGAGCAAGGCCCTCAAACCTCCCCCTGCTCCATGGCTGACCCTGTGCGCTGACCCCAAATCCCTCCACAGATGGGATATGCGAAGAAAGAATTTTACTGTGCAGTAATGTGTGAGACAAATAAAGACATCTTAACTTAAAACAGTACACTTACAGCACACACAAGATGTTTACAATTCTCTAAACCATAAAGTGCCCTTAGAGATTCCATGTGTGTAGCAGACCTTTGTAATGGACACAAGTCAGTTCTTCCTGTTCACTGATCATGTTCAGTGATTCTCAGACTGGTCATGTCTGCCAGTTGATTGAATTCTACTTCATACAGTCCATGAACTATGAACATGTCCATACATGCCTCCATCAATACAACATCAGCGCAGAACATTTACTACACTGACAAACACCACAGGCAGCTTATCATCAACCCTGAACGCCTACACGGTAAACTATGTACTATATAAGCGGTGGGTGGACGGCCACACCTGCACGCACACACACACGCGCACACCTCGTCTACCAGGCGCATGAAGTATCCCGAAATACCCAAAGGATAGGTGGGTTTACAAGATGTGTGCACTGGGATTGCTGGTGCTAGGCAGCGTACATCTCCCCAGAGCACAGAAAAGTGGCGGAGCCTGGCCGAAAAAATCATAAAGATGCAATTTACACCTTAGATTATATAATTATGTGTCATCATGAGTGTATAACATTTAACATTACCCAAAAAAACAGGTATAAACGTGTCTGGCAGTCAGGTACAGTGTGCGTGTGTCTGTTTTTCATTTAAAGACAAAAGGACACACCCGCAGGATTATACTGCCATTAAATCATTCATATATAAAAGTCTTTTTGTTAGCCAGATGATGTCCTAGCTGTAGCTATAAGCAAGCTGAAAAGGAGACACAGAGAGACACGGGATTTCTCTCTCTCACTCTCAAAAAAAAAAAAAAGAAGGAAAAAAAAAAAAAAAAACCCCTCGATCCTAAATCAGGAATCTTCCCTTTAATTGTTAAAAGGGTGGATCAGAGTTATCTAGTGACCTAGGAGAGGTCCAGACCAAGCTTTAAGATGCTTTGTGAATACAATAGAAACAGAGGAATGCAAGGGAGAACTCTTCCTGTAGGAGGAAAGACATGGAGAATAGAAAGCTAAAGATGGCAAGAGGATATCGCTGGTACATTGCCAAGGTTACAGCAGAAATATTGAGAGGTGTGTCCACAGTGTGGAAATGTGTGTGTGTGTGTGTGTGTGTGTGTGTGTGTTACTGACGTCCTGAGTGCTTCAAGAATGAGTGTGCTGGGAGGAGTAATGATGCAGCAAGACTGATACTGATGAAAACTGGTGACTGGGGGGTGTGTGTGTGTGTGTGTGTGTGTGTGTGTGTGTGTTCAGAGTCAACCAGAAGTCAAGCAATCTAGGTTTCTCCTCTATTGCACTACAGTGACCCTTTGACCTCTTTCACTCATTTGTACTTCTTTCCTCATACATCAGTACTCTGGTGTGGCTGAGGAGAAGTTTGTCTGGTAGAGGACACAAACTTGACGTGTCCACATCAAGGCACTGGCTGGGCTACAATAAGGTTACCAAGTTGTTAAGTCTTAATTCTTATAGGAATATCTAAGATGTATTCCATTTTTTATGGACAATTTATACATCTGTTTGACAAGAAAAGGCTCAGGTTTTGATTCAATGGAAACTGATTAGGCTTGGAGCAATGGCCGGCAAATTAGGCATTTAAGCGCGTTAAAACAGACTAGGAGCGAAAAACAAGTTAATGATTATTATCCACTTCGAACCGCGTGACACAAAAAGTCTAGCAGCATATCGGCTATGAACTGAGGTGTCAAGTCCTTGTGCTGCTGCTAAAACCGGTCATTTGAGTCTTACTAATGCCTTTATGTTCTGTTGACCACAGGTTACTGCGTGTTTTGCTAGCACAGGGAGGTCAGATGTCAATTTTGTGGCTAACAATAGTTTCGTCAGTGTTCCCACAGGTCCAGAAAAGACTGATTAATCATAGTCACTAGTGACCACTAATTAACACGGCTAGTAATCTACGTGCGCAGAAGGAGCTGGGGTTCGAAAGCATGTGCTCTAGGGTGTGTGATATGGATTACATTGAAACATGCTTTACATAGAAAGTGTAAAAAAACGTTTGGTTTACAAAAGTCAGTAAGCAGTCAGGACGTCTTCTTCTGGCTGTTAGACCTACATGTCCAACAGGCAACTACAAATTACAAATGAAAAACCTGCCGTGACATCTGCTTGTCCCAGGCTGCAGATTTGTCCCGCCCCGGAGCCCTTAACTGGATTACTGAAATCTGAGAAACACAGAACGACGTCGCTGTCCCTGACTGTAACTCGGTTCTATTACAAATTCATCATGTTTTATTGGATAAGCTTAGCGGAAAACAAGCAGAGCTCTGTTCCACTTGCTCCCCTGAGCTAGCCCCCAGAACAGAACAATCAGTGCCGGCAGGAAGGGCAGAACTTCCTGACACTCACTGGAATGCTACTTGTCAAAGTTTGTTGTTTTTTTTTCCAGGCAGTGGGAATCAGCTGATCTGAACCAAAAGAGCAACTTTGAAAGGCGGCATGACCTCAGAGAATACACAGGAAAGCGATTCCTGGATTTGTTCACGTTATCCGGCTCGGTACGCGTGATGTGAACTTTCACAGAAACGCTTGAAGAACACCGAGTCACATCCGATTGTGTAGAATTTAGCGAAAGAAGCCCTGGCTTTCAGCGGTCACAGATCAGGATGTGTGACAAGATAGGGCTGGCTGAGAATTACACAGCACTTTCAGAACAGGACAGGACGTGTTTGTCCACGTCTTTGATCAAAGAACAGCGGCCTGTGTTTACCAGAGTTACATCATCCTCAATAGTGCTGGTCAGCCTCTTTAATCCCTCACAGGTCAATGACATCAGCATGATTCAGATCATCGATGGTGGGGTACCAGAGACTTCTAGAGAGGTGAACGTAGTTAACTAACAGTGTACTTTATTCTGTCACTTTATTCCAGAGTTTCTGTTTCAAAAGCAACCTTCGGATCGAACCGAACATGTCTCGGTCTCCTTTAAATAGTAGGTGTGTGGAGTCGAGCTTTGTGTACGGAGCATATTCTGAGGCAACTCCCCGATGTCACAACGATGTCTTCTTGCGCACCAAGACAACTCACACCTAGATAACAGCGGAGCTCAAATACAATTCCTGCTACGCAAAGAGGACAGAGATTATAATACAGCCATGGAAATAAAACTAAATGAGGATTCATTTAAAAAAAGAAAAAAAGAAAAGGGATGACGGTTGTCTGGCACTACGAGCTTGATAGCACTGTGATACATGAGGAACGTCTGCATTACTCCTGGGTGTGTTGAGCATCAGCAGTATAATCTGGCCAGTAAAGCTCTCCTGAACTGAAGTGATGGAGAGAAGGTTAGACTGTTGCTCTCTCAAACAGCGAAAGCAATATTAAGCAGAGGAAAGCATCGAGAGCATTTCTCTCTCCATTACTGTGCTACACAACACTCATCTCTTCCTCTATTTTAGGTCATATCTCTAGAGCTTTGTCTAAAGGAGGGTTCCTTGCTGTTACTATGGCGATGTCTGTGTGTGTGTAGCTTTGTGTGTGAGGAGTGTGTTATATAGAAGTTAAAGAGGAGATTAATAATGTAGAATGGTGGGACTGTTGTCCATCTTACTAAGGGAGATGTCACCTTCAGTTCTCATACTGTCAAGAACACACACACACACACACACACACACACACACACACACACACACACACACGCGCGCTTCAATATAAAGCCAACCTGAAACACACACACACACACACCATTGCCCCTACATAAAAATTATAAAAAGAATCATTTCGAAATTCTATACATTGATAGCATTCTATGCCATAATCAGAATTATTTATAGACGTCACCATCACCCCAGGTTTAAACAAACTGCTACGGTCATGTAGGTCCAGTACATTTGTTTACCTCATTTCTGCTCTTTTGTGACCCGTGCTGCTGCCTGCAGTGTGTTTGGGAAGCAGAAAGCACAAAATGACCAGAGCACAAAATGATCACATGACCGCTGTGACCGCTCACATGGGGAGCTTGAGATCTAACGCAGGTCAATAAGTAAGGAATAAAAACAGGGCTTGCTGTTACAGGAACCTCACAGCTGATTATTTTTTTATATCTGAAAGATAATTTTCCCCAAAGCTACAACAGTTCCTGTTATTGCATACACCAATCAGGCATAACATTTTGACCACCTGCCTAATATTATGTCGGTCTCCCTTTTGCTGCCAAAACAGCCCTGACCCGTCATGTACTGTGTATTCTGACCCCTTTCTATCAGAACCAGCATTAACTTCTTCAGCAATTTGAGCAACAGTAGCTCGTCTGTTGGATCGGATCACACAGGTCAGCCTTCGCTCCCCACGTGCATCAATGAGCCTCGGCCGTCCATGACCCTGTCTCCGGGTCACCACTGTTCCTTCCTTGGACCACTTTTGATAGATACTGACCACTGCAGACCGGGAACACCCCACAAGAGCTGTAGTTTTGGAGATGTTCTGATCCAGTGGTCTAGCCATCACAATTTGCCCCTCAAATCCTTACGCTTGTCCATTCTTCCTGCTTCTAACATCAACTTTGAGGACAAAATGTTCACTTGCTGCCTAATATATCCCACCCACTAACATGGAGCGTCTGCCATACAACTGTAACTTGTTACTATAGAAACGATAACAATAGCGCATGCAAGTTGTTATTGAAAATGAATCGACCAATCAGAATCAAGAATTCCAAAAAGATTAGTAGATGTTAGTTACGGTCACCATTATTGCAGTGGTTTATGTTGAATTAAGCAAGACAACAATTGAGAGCAGGAATAAAATACAAGTCATTGTGCAGTCTTACAAACACACACAACAACGCATACAGATGAATAAACACAGGGAAGCAGACATACAGCAAATCCACGGGGACGTCTAGCAGGAAACAGACTGCAAGCTGCGGATAATAAACGGTACCAAAGCCTGTGTGTGTGTGTGTGTGTGTGTGAGAGTTCCAGACTCAGTCATGGTATGTTAGCACCATCAAATCCAGGCCGCACACATGACCACAAAGAGACGTGTTATCTGAGAGGGAGACGGAGAGAGGAATTAAAAAGCCAGAGATTAATGTTGTGAGGCAGGCATGAAGGAAACTGCAGAAAAAAAAATGAGTGAAAGACAGCTGATTAGAACGCTGCTCATCAGTCCAGTTCACCAGTCACACTGTATTACTTACTAGAATTAATCCAGATTAGCTCAAACTCTATAAAAGCAAATAAACTATCAAAAAACAAAGTAAATAAATAACACTAGCTAACATGAAACAACATGAATATGAGACGGGGGGAGACAGAGAGAGAGAGAGAGAGAGAGAGAGAGAGAGAGAGAGAAAGAGAGAGAGACAGAGAGAGAGAGAGAGACAGAGGTGAGGTGAGGTGGGGGTGGTTGGGGTGAGGTGGTGCTGGTGCTGGTTATCCAACCAGGTCCAGAAACAAAAATGATAGTTACATAAGTATCATAAAAATGTCTCATAGATTAACTTTAAAGGCCATTCGTTAAAAATAAAATAAATGACATGAATTTTTTAGCTTCTATAATCTTTTATTTATTAACTTTAAAGATAATAAAAGATTAATGAGGGAAAGAAGAAGAAACAGTTCAGCCATGGCAATAAAAACACACTGAGTCAGTACCATAAAACACTAGAGTGGCACTGATTCGCTGCTCCGCTAACACGCATCACGCGCCAGACACTTTCACTGCGATTTTAAACGTCCACCACATGGACACAGTGAGAAAGTCCACTCTTATCTCTGCGGCTTTTGGGAGTTATTGATCGTCGATCAGCATACGTCACCTTGAGGAACAAATAAAATCGTACAAATACCCAAACAAAACAAAAACGCCACCGTCGTATTAAAAATAAAAGGCGTCGTCAAAGTGTTGACACGTGCCATCAGCTCCAAGTCAAAGCAATAAGAGAGAGAAGATGAAGAAGAGAGAGGAATGGAAAGAAAAAGAAAATCAAAGAGTGAGACGGAACCGTTAGGAACATAACAGAGCTGGCGGGAGGAGACGTGAAGAAGGGAGAGGACAAAAGGAAACTGTCAAAAGGAGCAGACCAGTGACATGGCTTTTGCAGAGAGCGAGAGCAGGAAAGAGAGAAAGGAAGCGAATAAACGAGTGAAAGTGAGGAGAAACTGCTGATGCTCCGATTTCCAGATAAAGCCGGTTTGAGCAGGGATTCTGACTCGTGGTTCAGGGTTCATCTCCAGAACACTTTAGTGCTCACCCACAATCTCAATATTTGTAGATGTACACACACACACACACACACACACACACAAACACACAAAGTCAGATGCAGACTGGAGTCACATGTCACAGCAAAACATACAATACACACATCACTGTGTTTTCCTGACTACAAAAACCAAAAGCTGACACACAATCTCATTAAGTTATAGGGATTGTGGGAAATGATATCAACATCATGCCGTGGTGAAACACCTCAGATCCACCATAATCGAGATGAGTGAAGAATCAGGAGACTAAGAAGCAGGAAATCGTCAGAGAGAGTCTGAGAAATCCACAGACTGAACAGAATCAGGAAAACTTTTACACTCAGCTGTCGTACGTGCAAAGGACAAGCTCAAGAGCGTATAGATAATGCTTAAGGCTAAAATAAAGAGAAAAACAGAACACACCACACGTTTACATGGTGAGTAAAAAGAAGAGAAATGGCACAGCGCTGGGCTGAAGTGATTCAACTGCGTATCAATAATCACAAACATGAAAAAATAGAAATAAATCCCCGCAGAGAGAGCAGGGTGCAGTAGTAGTCATGGCTTTGTTGTGCTGCACGAACACCAGGACGATGACGGTTAAATGTGTGTGTGTGTGGGTGTGTGTGTGTGTAAAGAAACAGACACACAAAGTCCAATATGACCGTTGGATTCGTTTGATCTCGGATCCTACATGAAAGTGACTCGAGTCTGATTTGAGTAGATCAGATTTTTCTGTATAAATCTAATGTGGCAGAAACGTATACGTATATTATTAACTCGTTCGAATTCGTTTTTAAATATTCCTTGTGTTTCCTCAGGAAGAGTTCAGCATCAGGGCACGCGGACCTGCTCTTCCCCGTTATTGATGGTCAGCTCAAATCCCATGATGCTGGCTAAATGCATTAGGAGGAGACTCAAAGCTGCACATCATTCTTCCACAAGACTGATTATCACACACACACACACACACACACACACACACAAATAGAATGACAGTGTGTGTGTGCCTGTGTGTTTGTGAAAACGTGACAGACTATTAATAGCAAAGAGTGGAGCTGATTTATTGTGAGAGACCCCGTTTGGGCACGTGCACGATACAGTGAGGAGGGAAAAAAACCCCCAAACACTTCTCCTGCAGTATGAGGCGCACACACACACACACACACACACACACGGGGTGACTCATCTCACTGGTGACAAACCACAATCTGTAAAAAGCTAGCACAGAGAAACTAACTATATTTATACAGACGCACACACACACACGCACGCACACACAAACACGCTCGCATACGCACACACACTCGCATACGCACTCACGCACACATGCACGCACACGCTTGCATACACACGCACGCACATACATGCACACACGCTTGCACACGAGCACACGCATGCAGACACACGCACACACCCCTCTCATTTCATTTCCTTTATTTTCTCATTACTATTTCATTTGAATCTTATGAAACAAATTAAAATCTCTCATTTATATCAGTGTGTATTCCCAGAAAACAAACTATCGCCTGCTGAGATTACCTTCCCTTCCCCTCTCCTCCTCCTCCTCCTGGCTGAAATGGACCAGCCTTCTCCACCTCTCTCTCTGTCACTAACCTTCACCAGCCGAGGAGTGTGACCTTGAGAGCGAGCGGATGAAGTTGTGACAAACAGCGGGTGACTTCAGAGATAGGAAACACCAATCTAAATTAAAAGGAAAGGGGGGCGTGGCTGATGGGATGCGTTTTGTGTAAAGCTGCCCTATCTGTGGGGGCAGTGGTATGGGATATAGGGAGGGATCTGTCACTCATTCAGATCATCCTCTCTGTGTTTAGCTCTTGGCTACGGCCTGTTTACCATCTCTCATAGCTCTTCAGCTGGACCACTGCAGGGTGTGTGTGTGTGTGTGTTTTTATGCATACATGTCCTCTGCGTCTTTGTTGAAGGCAATCACGTGCACAGTGAGGGTTTCCTTACACGTTATAAACGTACAGCCGGACAATAAATCAAAATCGGTAACAAGAGGAAGCAAAACACGTTCTCCCTCACACACACACACACACGGGATTAACAACGGTCTAAATTCATATCCGCACGTGATGCAGAGGAAGATGAAAAACTGCTTAACATTGAGGAATGCTCAGCAGTGTGTATTGACAATATGAAGGCTGGATTTTTTGTGTGAGCGATGCAGAGCCGCCGTGTGTACACAGAACTCTATGGAAGCAATAATTCATGAATATGCGTTAGCATATACCTTAATGTAAAAAATAAATAAGTAAAACAAACTATATCACGACGTTCAGTGAAAACAAGCTAGCTGGGGTTTTTTGGTGGCGATTCTGGTATAAATCATGGACGCAACACACAGTATGATATTCTGGGCCTTTTATATGGGTTATAGGAGCATTGTTAGAATTTTTCTGACCGATTTCTTCAAGACTCCACATCGAGGTCAGTCTGAGTTGGAGTTACACTGCAGTTACAGCTGCACATAAGAAACAGATGTTAACCCTTCAGCTTTCGCATTCTTGTTTAGCTAAACACAGACCCCAAAAAACAAACCCAACAGCAGGAATATCAAATACTGCAGTCGTACACACAAAACCTATCGGACGAAGGGATGAAGAAGTAGAAAGATAGTGGGTCCATGACGACGACGCACGCGTGTTGTTGCATGTCGGATCTGCAACACGTTTACCCACGTGAGAGAAACAGAGGGAGAGTGAGAGAGAGAAGCAATAGAAAGAGGAGGGAGGACCGTGACAGTGAGAGTGTTAAGTAGTCAGAGATGGAAAGAGAGAAATAGGAGGGAGGGAGAGGGGGAGTGAGAGAGAGAGAGAAAGAGTGAAAGTGGTGTAGGATGGGGAATTGCAGTAGGTTAAGGCAGGGCGTGAAAATATCTTACACATAAATCCCTGGTCGTCTGATACAGGAGAGAGAGACAAAAGAGAGAGAGAGACAGAGAGAGAGAGAGAGAGAGAGACAGACAGACAGAGAGACAGACAGAGAGAGAGAAAAGAGAGAGAGACAGAGAGAGAGAGAGAGAGAGACAGAGACAGAGACAGAGAGAGAGAGAAAAGACAGAGAGAGAGAGAGAGAGAGAGAGAGAGAGAGAGAGAGAGAGAGAGAGAGAGAGAGAGAGAGAGAGAGAGAGAGAGAGAGACAGAGAGACAGAGAGAGAGAGAGAGACAGAGAGCAGAGAGAGAGAGAGAGAGAGAGAGACAGAGAGACAGAGAGAGAGAGAGAGACAGAGAGACAGAGAAGAGAGAGACAGAGAGAGAGAGAGAGAAAAGGGGTGTAAAAGAACTGGGGCTTTTAAACAGAAATCAGAGATATATTTCTCATTATTGGGACAGCAATTAAACAAGGTTAAAAACAGCCCTTATTTAAACGCATGCTTGAGTGCGTCCCTGCTCGGCTGTGTAACTGTTTGGTGTGTGCGCGCACGTGTGTGTGTTTAATTAAGGACACAAGGGAGTGTGTTTGGAAGTGTGTGGCCTGGCAGGGATGAGCATGGTGACACTAGGGTGGAGAACCCTGTTTGGACATTGTGCTAATGAGAGATTTAGAAGAACTGCCACAGGACGACATATCTATCCCTCTCTCTCTCTCTCTCTCCCCACACACACACAATGAAGGATAAATAAAGGACAAAACCTCCACAGATACAGTAACGCAGTCTCTCTGCCTCTCTCTCCCTCTGCCACATTCCACCCGCTTCTCCTCTTATCATTCTCAAACTCGCAGCTTGAAGATCGTGATTTTGGCCTGACTGAAGACAGACATTTCTACCTTTACTTACTGTTCATTCAACAACCTTCATCCTCCTTCACCTCTCTCCCCTCTCTCTCTCTCCCCACACACACACACACACACACAAAAAGGGAAACCCCCCTAGACCTATGAGTAACGAGGTCCTCAAAATGTTAGTGCAGATGTCTGTTTACACTTCTGAAAGAGAGACAGAGAAAGGGAGTGTGAAAAAAAACAAAAAGCCTAAATGTACAGACAGACTCAGGTAATGAGACACACCTGCAACCAACAGCTGTCAACGGCTTCCCCATAGCGGCATGCGTGTGTGGGTGTGTATAAAAAGCCTTTTCGCCAAGCCGTAAGCATGAAGTGAGTCAGACAGACAGCATGGTGTTATGAGTGTCGTTACAGTCGTCCAGCTCTGAATTCAAGATGACTACATGCTTGAGTATGTGGGGTTTCAGGGCACGGCTTTTCTCTTTCAGACACAGCTACACTTCACCACAATGCTGAATAATTGTTTGGGTCTTTAGTGAAAGAATAAGGAGCTTACAGGTATGCGCATGTCTGGTTTGCTCAGCTGTTAAAACGTCCACTAACAGCACGTCTCAACCGGTACTAGAGTAATTTAACCAGTAATTAACTAGGGGCCGGTTCTTAACAAGGAACCATGTGTGTGTGTGTGTGTGAGATGTGTGGAATGTCGTGAGCGAGTCTCTGAGGGTAGTTGGCCTACATTCAGCATGTTCATGCACCATATTCGTGCTCGTCTCCCTCTCATCAGACTTACAGACCTACTTTCTATTACCACAAAGGAAGTGACATCAGAACCACATGCCTGCTTCCTTTCGTTTAAGAAGAAGTGAAATAAGTATTTCTTTGTTAAAACCCACATGATGACTTCATTCAGCCATTTTTGGCTCATTCAATGCTTTAGTCACTCACTAGAGCCAGCAGGAATTTCTTGGCAAAGCAAACTGTAATCAGAATTCTGTGTAGCCCCATCCAAAAAAAAAGTAAAAAATTGGGCTAGAATATTTGTTTTTAGATCTTGACCCAAGTTCAGATCATGTCTGGTATGTTGACATTTTGTTCATGAGAAAGGTTTGGACATTATGTCCTGTGAGGCATGGAGTTAGGACATTTTGCAACAGGAGGGAAACACGAGTCGATGTGGAAGCGTTTCATGTCACCTGATGCCTTGGAAATGAAGTTCAACTCAACCAAGCCTCAAGCAGCATCAGCAATACAAGTTACCCAATCAGAGGGACACTAAATGCAACAGCGACCAATCAAAGAAAACAGCCTCAAAAATGACCTTTCCTATCAGACAAGGACTTCCATAACATATCCCCAGTGGACCACCCATCGTCTGGTTCTCACCACAAAGAGAAAGCTTTTTATAAAAGTCTCTCCACAAAAGCACACTGCACAGGACCTCACTGACAGCACAGGTTTTCATCTCTCGCCCAGTTGACCAAAGAACAAATAAAAAAACGCAAAATTAGGGGAAAAAAGACGGAACAATGGAATACCAGCAGGGAAAACAATGGAGCATCAGGGGGACCGTCCCCCTCCACCCGCCATATGTAGCTTACACGTGATGCTGGCTGCTCTGCTCCGTCCTCTTACGATTCAGCTGAAAAGCAGCAGGGATGATCAATGCTCAGCTGACCACTACTCTCTGGCCATTGCGTTATCTCTTGCTCCTTTTTTCGCCATTACATGCCGTTTAAAGTCCCCACCCAGACTCAGGAGAGGACAGACACTAAAAACAGCTCTCATCTCAACCCAAGGGGGCAGCAAATCAAGCAAAACACAAACACTGGAGCTAACGGCAGATCAATAACATCTGATTTTGCCTTCTTTCAAGCGCTTAAACAGGCAACCGGGATTGGCCTAATCAGAAAGAACACACACAAAAAAAACAAACAAACAAAACAACACAAATGACATTAGGTAGCATTAAAACGTATAGCAGGACAGTGCAAAATATCATAGCAAAATAATACAATTTAAACTGAAGGACTAAAGTATAAGGATGAGGACGATCACCAGAAAGTTTTTTGATGATTAAGCATTTCACCTACCCATCCACCTTGCTCCTGGATCCAGGGCTGGATGTGGTTGTCCAGGTAGACGGTCATCCACTCTGCGATGCGTGCCACCAGCGGACTCATCTCCTTTTCCACACACTCGACACAGAGGGCACCTCCGAACGCGAACAAGCCCACAATACGGCCCCAGTTGACACCGTCGCGGAATACCTCGTCCATCACGCTCTCAAAGCTCTGGTACACCGTGACCGGAGTGATATGCAACTGCGACGACAAGTCACTAAAGGCGCGGGTGTAGCGCAGCTCGAACTCGTTGGCCGAGTCTCGCAGCGCCTCCTTTACCGCCTCGAGGCTCGCTCTGCCGTTCCCCTGCCGCTGAGGGGACAGAGTCGGCGATCGTGGAGGAGTCCCCGTCGAACCCGTGCCGTTTAAGTTGCCGTTAACGATCGCTGTCGGCGTCTCCGGTTCTCTCGCTCCCTCTGCGTTCCCCTCCTCCGCCTGGCCTCCTTCAGATCCGTCCGCATCTTCTGTGAGCCCGATGTGGCTGGAGGGATAGTTTCTCTGGGAGAGCTTGTACTTGATGAAGTACACGACCAGTTCTCTGTTGTAGTAGGACATCGTTAAGTGCGATACTCGATTTATCTGATGCTGGATGCTGCACCCGTTCGCTCGTCGGTGTCTGAAAAACAGCGCACGGACGTTTGCGTCTCTACTCGTTGTGTGCCGCTGGCTCTCTCATCACGGATATTAAACCAGGTTGACCTCCGATCTTCATCGATTTCCTCTGCTTCTTATCCACGTAAACAGATACAATCAAGATGGTGCAAGGGCTCAGACACTGTGGTCAGAGAGCAGTGAAAAGAAAAAAATGATTAGCGAGAGTGCTCTCTCACACTTAATAGACTTAGACGTGCTCTCTAAACTGGAGGAGGACGTCAGAATTAGGTTTAAGAGCTACATTACTACTGGTCTGAGGCATTGCCAAAAATGTGGCAATACATCAGTTGAGCCAACTGAGTCCAATTAATTCTTTAATTTAATAGTGAAAATGACAAGGAATTGAAATACTTGGTACAAACATATTTCTTTAATATCCAATTATTTACTTAAAGCAGTAAACATTAACACAAAGACATAACAATTCTCAGGAAAAGCTGATTGTGACTATAAAGACACCTGACAATACAGCTACTCAGAAATGTATATAGTGATATTTATCATTTAATATCGTGCACCCCTCATCTTTTGTAAATAAACATTTCCCCCTAACCACCACTCTCTATTTCACTTGTCCTGAGAAGCAGATGTTGCCCCTCATCACCTGCCCCTGGAGAACAAAAACACCCCTTCTCCAAGTCTCAGAGATCTATTCTAACCTTGACTAGAGTGAAATGAACCAATCAGCAGGGCGGATTAAAATAAAAATCCAGTCAGAATTATGATTTCATCCGAGTTGGACATGAAATACGAGCTGTAGCAAATAAGAGCAGCGTCTACACGTTTCAGTGCGCGTCAAGAGTTTTTAAACAAACACACTGCGTGCTTTTCACCATCATTTCCCAATAAAGCATTATAACGCGCTAAAGGCTGTTGTGCAAAAAGAGCGGTGACACAAACAGCCTGTACAAAGAGTGTTCTCAGGAAATAACACACACAGCGTAATCTGCGCTTTAAATCCACAAGCTGAATGGAAAAGCCATAAACAATGGACAGAAACGACATGAAAACAGCGCAGTGAACTCGGACACGTGGGGCACGTAGTGAAGCGGAGCAGCTAGGCTCATCACCCTCACCGCCTTATTAAAGCACGTTTCAGACACAAATCAGCAGCCATTCACTCATGTGTGATCGAAAACCAACTACAAGCTTCAACGTGGCTATATTACTGATGAATGAACGTGATGGGCTATGGAGCTGTAATTTCTTGACGAGCATCAATACGAGACTCACACATCGTGCCCTTCAGGGCCAAAACGATCATTAAGAACAGAACGAGAGAGAGAGAGAAAAAAAATCCCTAAAATAACACACCCTTGACTTAAGTCTATAAATCTGTGTAAAGCGTAGTTAGAAATTAACTGAAACACTGGCCATCAATAACACGAGAGCTCTTCCACTTTGGACATTGTACAGCAGCTCGCATTATCTCTATTGTAAACAACGCACATGACAACCAGCTGAAGCACAAAAGTTAACGAACAATCCTGCTCACCCATACGGAAATCCGGCCCGGTCTAAACAAGAACTGTGAACAGGAAAACTCCTGTGTTGTTTTTGTTATAAAGGAGCCGTTTCACCAATCTCCAACAGCTGCGCTCAAGACTCTACTGTAAAGTGCGAGAAAAGAGGCAGAATGAAGTCTTTCTTTTGGCCCCGCCCCTGGCTTCCATACGGCCCCGCCCATATCGCTGCAATTATGTAACTATAGAAACCTGTTTCTCTACAGCACCCACACTCCGTCATTTATTTATATATTTATATATATATATATATATATATATATATATATATATATATATATATATATATATATATATATATATATATATATATATATATATATATTAAAAAAAATGAGAGATAACTTACTATTTTAGTGCATACATTCCATTGTAAATAATAATAAATTCAATCATTTTTACAGTTTTCGAATGCGGACGTCTGGCGGATGTATACATTAAAGTAACTAACCTCAGCTTCAGCTTCATAACAATTTACTAACACCTCAATAATTAAGCTAAATTTATAGCTAAATAACAGACAGCTAGCTAGCCTAGCCACAGTGCTGCAGCAACTTTAGTATAACCAAATGAGAGAACACTTTCTGGTTCAAACAATTTGTAAATAAAGAGCCACTGCCCTCAATGGCTCTTGAGCGTCTGTACAACTATGGAAGAAATCTTTTAAATTGTTAAACAGCAAAATAAACAGTAAGGTCTAAGTAAATTTTGTTTTCAGCTTTTCCCGGTCAGCTTTAGCAGAGCTAACTACGTCAGTCCCGGGCTACCGCAGCCTCCTCAGCTCCCTAGCTTAGCAGCCTTGACGTTAGCTTACAGAATTGGCCCGGGATTCACAATAAAGGACTGAAGAACAGATAGTTACGTCCACAGTGCATGCTACTTACTCAGATAATTAAGAGCGTTATATCTCGCTCTCCCACATGACCGAAATATTGAGCGGGAGTCCAGTCAGTGACCGCCTGTAAAGCCGACATTTCTTTCTCAACCTACACTAAACCAGTACCGCAGCCTCGCACATCTACGCTAGTTAGCTTAGCTACCTAACATGCTTGTTTTTCCCACTCCTTTTGTGGAAAAAGAAATCCCGCCTTCTGCGCAAGGATAAGCCAATGGCTAACCACCAGAAGGGGTCCGCCCATAAAGGTGACAAATCGCCTCAGAGCGGTGCTTACCATAATGCGGGTGGGGAAATAAAAAATAACGACACATGATACGCACATGCGCAGATTTCACCCTCTATGGCACTTATTCTATTGCTGCAGGTAATGTCGGCGTTTAGGTGAGGTCGAAAATGCGTATGCATTGTGTATGTAAGTGTGTATTTGAGAACCAGTTAAGATTTCGACACTTTTAAAATCTTAGCATACAGCTTACTCAAAAAACTTAAAACTGAAACCCATTGAAAGTCAGTTTGTAAAGAGCCAATTTAAATATTAATGCGCAATACAGCTCAACCATGCATGTGGTTAAAAAAAAAACCCACCCTGATCAGAATTCAGTCCAGATACAGAAATCATGAAATAATATGGAGTAAAAAAAAAAGGAGTATTATATTTTCAAAGAGTATTGCCCATGCTTGGAAGTCGACAGCATATGTGTAGTGCATTTAATCCTTTATTTTACATGAAAACTTTACACTTCATATTTTTTTCTTACTGTATATATTTATATTCCCCATACATCAGGGGTAGACATATATATAGCTGCAAGGGAAGGAATGCTTTCAGAAAATATTTAAATGCACTTCAAAGAATTAAATACATCGGCATAAAAACGAATCCCAAGCTTCATATGCTCTGTTACTACAGAGGCTTTATACTGTTGTACTCAAGTATAAACGAATCTGCATTATACAATAGATGTAACCTTGTTTTTTAATCATTCGTTGGTTTGCTTGATGTTGGTGGTAACGGCAACACTGCAAGATAATGAAGCAAGCTGACTTGATCACACTCAACACTGGGGAAAAGCTCAGCTGATGATGGGAATGGGAACCGGATGAATCCGTCCACTAAGCAGGGACTTTCCACCTAGTACAGGAAAAACAGAAAGACAACCTACAAGTTTCCTTAGACATTGGCCGAAGGGACCGGGCATTTTCTTAACATTTTCCCAGTTTGTTTGCACTTTTATGCAGTGCCGTGTAGTGTGTATTACCAAGTGAATGGAATGTTTTGGACAATACTTGCTGAAACCAAAAAGAAATGAAGAGCGGCTCTACTGTTCCTGGCCAATATTAGGTCAACTCCATTGAACTGTTAATCTGTATGCTTATTAAAACGCTCATCAGATGATGAGGTCTCTGTATTCCAGCTTCTCACTGTTAACCTGACACACATACATGAGACCTAAACGTCTGTTTTGCTTCTGTGTTTTATGAATGCAGTATGCTTAGAGAAAACCAGCAAGAGTGTGTAATTTGCACTGCCGGTCATTAACGCTCCTAATAGAAATGAACAACATACACCAAAAGAAAATCATTAACCTGGCAGACAGACGAGCAGTGCACAAACATTGCTGAGATTCCTGACTGAAGATTTAGTAAATCTTTTATCATCGGCATAACCTTGTTTCAAATTCCGAATGTGTAAATGGTGAAATATTCTAACGCTCTTTCAGCTCTGTGCTTTTGGATAGCGGTTTTTCTGGACATACTGAAAGGACAAAAAAATAATAGAGAACAGAAGAACAATCGAAACAAAAAGAACAAAAAAGCCAACACAAATCAACTGACAATCAGGAACAGAATATGGTTAATAAATTAAATATTTTTTTGTCATACTGCCCTTCTCTCTTCTGGAATAAATGATATGATTTTACTGAGCTGCACAGTACATTGAACAGTCAGCATAGAGGAAAAGCTTCTGCTGGCTCACAGTGCTGTTCTCTTCAGGAGGAGCCGAAGGGTGAATAGGTCATGAGATCCAGACATGGAGAGTGGGCTTTACACACAGAGCCCAGAGCGAGCGGTGGCTGCATCGGCTCTGCATGGTTCTTCACTCCCAAGGAGGGATACGCAACTTAAGTTTTCCTGCCTCCTCATCCCGTAGTCTTATATACACACACACACACACACACACACACACACACACACGAGTCATGCAGAGGCCTATGAGGCTGTGGCTCGTGCGTGCGCTATCTCAGGGGCAGCGATGTGGAAGACTGAACCGATGCGGAGGAAGAAGCGACGCAGGACTGCACGCAGCTCAGGGATGAGGTCAAACTGCATCATCTCACATAGGTGGGGGTAATAACAGGAGGCATGTGGCTTGAACTGGAGGGTGATAAAGGGTAGGTTCATTAAGGCAGCTATACAGTGAATAGACAAATTGATTCATGTGTACAAGTAAAGTCGAAAAGAATTGAATACAAGTAAAAATCATACATCTCTGGTGGATTTGAGTTAAAGATCAACACTGACCAACTAGCTTCTATATTACTATAATTGAGAAATTATCCAGTTAAGGAAACAAAAAGCATATGGTGTTTCTAGAGATGTGGATCAACTCTAACATTATCTCTAGTGGGAAAGACAGGGAAAGCTCCTGAGGTTGTCAGTTGTCTATCAGTACGATGACCTCTGTATGTAAAGGAAGATCCCAGATTTATGCAGACAATTTGACTTATCAGCTTGGAATTTCCTGCAAATGAGGTTTACCATAAAACCCTGAGGGACAAGGGGAATATATTCAAATCAGGGTCATCATGCAGGAAATAACAACTAAGCCATTACACTCTCCTACGCAGCAGTGTAAAACAAAACTATTCAGTTTTTCTGACGTCACTGAAAATTTGAATATGCAACATGAGTGACCTGCAGGGACAGCTGTAACTGGGTACTTACTAGAAAAACTGGACTAAATTGTTTGGCCTTTTATATTCAGAATACAACTGTGTATGTATATTTATATATATATTATATATATATATAATATTATATATTATATGTTACCTTGTCATCAGGGAGTCTGAGTGTTCTGGTGAGAAGGAGCAGCAGTAAGCTGGTCCAAGCCTCTCGGTGGCTCTCTGAGGTTAGGCTGATAAAGTAGGCCAAGGCTTCACTACACACACTGTGGAAGGAGAAGACGAATGAAATGCAGAGTGCTGGAGTGATGTGAATGCTGAAGCTTTTTCTGTCAGAGAACATCTAGTCAATCTGAAGGAACATTCAAATGAAAACTGATAAACTCCTACTGACATTAAAATGAAAGAGCTTCAAAGCCAGAGATATGGTTACCAGATCCTCACTCCATCAGCCTTACCCTTGCGAAATTAACATGCACTAATGAAAAGTAAGTGTTCTTGAAATTGCACTCATCAGCCATTTTATTAGAAACACCTGTACCCTTGTGCATTCATGTAATTATTCAATCATGTGGTAAGAGCATCAGCCATAACATTGTGAGCAGTGAGAGGTGAAGTGAATAAGACTGATGATCTCCTCATCATGGCACCTGTTAGTGGGTGGGATATATTAGGCAGCAAGTGAACATTTTGTCCTCAAAGTTGATGTGTTAGAAGCAGGAAAACTGGACAAGCGTAAGGATTTGAGCTTGCAGCTCTTGTGGGGTGTTCCCGGTCTGCAGTGGTCAGTATCTATCAAAAATGGTGAAAGTAAGGGACAGTGTTGAACTGGCGACACGATCATGGGTGGCCGAGGCTCACTGATGCATGTGGGGAGCGAAGGCTGGCCCGTGTGATCCGATCCAACAGACGAGCTACTGTTGCTCAAATTGCTGAAGAAGTTAATGCTGGTTCTGATAGAAAGGTGTCAGAATACACAGTGCATCAAAAGGGGGACCAACACAATATTAGGCAGGTGGTCATAATGTTATGCCTGGTCAATGTATATACTGTTTTAGCCAAGAACAGGAATCTGAGGCTGCAGTGGACTCAAGCTGACTGAAACCAGACAGTCTGATTAAGTCTTTTTCCTGCAATCTTCTACTGGTGTACAGGTGTTTCCAGTAAAGTGGTTAAGTGTGATTTACCTATTAAAATCTGAGAGGAAACAGTTAACCATCTAGTCATTAAATGTTTAATATTGGTCAAATTTGCAAAATCTGTCTGAACACCCAACACTAAGGTAGTCTCTAAATCTACCTCTTTACGAATTACTTACTTTCAAATTAAATTAAGCATGACCATTACAAAAGCAAACTAGTATTCAACACACATGACAGTAATTTGCCCATGTGGATTGTTACACGTTGTTAAAAGCCGAAAAACAAAGTGCAGAGTTTTTCCACGTTATTACATCCAGATGTCTCAACTGCTACTTGTCTCGGTTACTGAGATCCGTCAGTTGTTAGAATGAAAGCATGAGGTTGTACTTTGTCATAGTAAACCTCTGTGGGCCCACCCGTGTCCAAACTCACAGTAGAAGTCGAGTCTGGATGTCGGGCCATGCGCCCTGCAGCTGCCTGTCCGAATACATTCGGAACAGTATCCTCAAGCTGCAGGCCAAGCTGCTCGTCTCCTGCTTCAGTAGGTTGGGTTTGGACTTGCCCTTGAATCCTGCAGAAACACAAAGGCAGGCAAAACCTCATTATCATCCAAACAGCAAGTACTTTGTACAGAATTGGCAAATGACTTAATAGCTGGTTTACAGAAAACACCAGAAACACACATACTAATAGTCGATAACGACATACTTTACAAACTGACGTGAGATCAATTTGTGGTTCTGACAAAACACTTTAAGTGTACGTATGTAAGAAGACACTGCATGGAGCGAATAGTGTTACGTGGCAAATCAGTAGCTAGCTCAAATTTCACATAATTTGATAGAATAAACTACTGGGCAACAATTTTATTAAGTAACAGACACTGTTGTAGCTAAATCATATCCATTAATGTATCAGAAGTTATAAGTACACAGACCAGGCATAACATTATGACCACCTGCCTAATATTGTGCTGGTCTCCCTTTTGCTGCCAAAACAGCCCTGACCCATCCTGCACTGTGTATTCTGACACCTTTCTATCAGAACCAGCATTAACTTCTTCAGCAATTTGAGCAACAGTAGCTCGTCTGTTGGATCGGACCACATGGGCCAGCCTTCGCTCCCCACGTGCATCAATGAGCCTCGGCCGCCCATGACCCTGTATCCGGTTCACCACTGTTCCTTCCTTGGACCACTTTTGATAGATACTGACCACTGCAGACCGGGAACACCCCACAAGAGCTGCAGTTTTGGAGATGTTCTGATCCAGTGGTCTAGCCATCACAATTTGTCCCTTCGTCAAACTCGCTCAAATCCTTACGCTTGTCCATTTTTCCTGCTTCTAACACATCAACTTTGAGGACAAAATGTTCACTTGCTGCCTAATATATCCCACCCACTAACAGGTGCCATGATGAGGAGATCATCAGTGTTATTCACTTCACCTGGCACTGCTCACAGTGTTATACCTGATCAGTGTATATTGTAATATTGTAGATTCAGATGATTTTTTGTATTTAAATTTAAAAGAAACTTCATTATATTAAAATACACCAGCTTTGTCCACAAACAAAACTGCAGTCAGTTGTATCTTTAAAAAGAGTTCAGTGTAAATGAATGCCAGGTTATGGCTCAAGTAAGTCCTCGCTGTCAGCTGTCTAATGGTTTATATGTATATATACATATAAACGGAGGAGGAGACCAACCTGCCCTCCAGAGCGCTGTCCTCTGCTCATTGTTGGAGTTGAAGGTTTTAGCGAAGCTGTGCGACTCAAGTAGGCAGTCGAGCAGCTTGAAGAGGTGCTGAGGAGAGAGATGCCTGTACATGCCCTGCTCTGACTCGACCTGTGACTCGCCCTCCTCCAGACCATCTCTCTGAATGAGGAAGACACACAAACACCAGAACCTGACATTAGAACCTCAGCTCTGTAAGCGCTGTATGGCTGCACGCACATTAAAAAAACACCACAACAACTACATTCTGAAATGGGGAAAAAACTTTAGAAATTAAAAATAAGACAGAGAGCCATACCAGAGCGGCAGCCATGTTCTCAGCATCCTCCTTCTTGCTGGTGGCTGGGTAAAAGACAATGTTATCTATGGTCTGGATGAGCTCCAGCTGCACCACACACTTGATGAGGAGCCCCGCAAACAGCCTCTGGTCCGAAACTCCTGTGAAACACAGCGCACGGCTCTTAGAAAAGCACAGTATCACACAATATTAAGTAAAGTTTTATAAGGTTTTGCTGATTATAAATATCATTAGATTAATCCTTAACAGACTACAATATTTCTCTGCCTCCTTTATTACTGAACATTCCTTTATTTAGTACTTCAGTGGTCAATCATGTTCATGATTCCTTGAGCATTTCATAAGGTGACTTTTTGGCATTATATGCTAGAATTTCTAACAAATCTACACAGGTTCCAAAGGTTGAGAGTTCAAATCCCAGCACCACCAATCTGCCACTGCTGGGTCTTTGAGAAAGGCCGTTAACTCTCAACTGCTCAGCTTTATGAAGAAAATAAATGTACGTTGATCTGGATAAGGTCATCTGCCAAATGCCAGAGATATGAATGCAAATGTAATGTGTAATTTATCTGTTGCTGACCACACTTTGTATTTATCGAGGCAGTTTGTATGGTGACCGCTAGCTATTTGCATTGAGCTAGTAGTGAACAAACATTTACCAGAAAGAAAACTTATTAGTTAGCCTTAAATCACTTAGCCTTTTACTTCCTTGGTAAAAGGAGCTTTCATTTATGATCAGTAACTAAAATAAATGTCAGTCAAGGTTGCTGTCTTTACTCTTTTGTGAATCTTTTGAATCTTTCATACATTTATTTATTTTTGTGCTTCAAGGTAATATACACCAATCAGGCATAACATTATGAACACTGACAGGTGAAGTGAATAACACTGATTATCTCCTCATCATGGCACATGGCTCTTACCTGGGAAACACATGGCACCAGGATGCACTATGGGATGAAGGCGAGCCGGCGGAGGCAGCGTCATGCTTTGGGCAATGTTCTGCTGGGAAACCTTGGGTCCTGCATCCATGTGGATGTTACTTTGACACGTAGCACCTACCTAAGCATTGTTGCAGACCATGTACACCCTTTCATGGGAACGCTATTCCCTGATGGCTGTGGCCTCTTTCAGCAGGATAATGCACCGTACCACAAAGCAGAAATGGTTCAGGAATGGTTTGATGACTACAACAACCAGTTTGAGGTGTTGACTCGGCCTCCAAATTCCCCAGATCTCAATCCAATCCAGCATCTGTGGGATGTGCTGGACAAACAAGTCCAAGATCCATGGAGGCCCCACCTCACAACTTACAGGACTTAAAGGATCTGCTGCTAACATCTTGGTGCCAGATCCCACAGCACACCTTCAGGGATCTAGTAGAGTCCATGCCTCGACGGGTCAGGACTGTTTTGGCAGCAAAAGGAGGGCCAACACAATATTAGGAAGGCGGTCATAATGTTATGCCTGATCGGTGTACACGTTTATGCTTTTCTACTTTAACCTGAATAAAGAATTTAAAGCTGAGGTTTTACGGCGTTAACCCGAGCATGTATTCAGATGTGTATTTGCACATTTATGAGAGTACTTAAGCATGTTTTTAACTTTCAGATAAAGCAATGCAAACATCCGGCATTATTATTTTCATCTCTAGACCTCCCTAGAAGACATGAAAACTGCAGGCAAGGTCATGGATGACAAGAGTGACAAGAATATATTAACTGCATTGGGGTGTCATGGTGCCGAGTGAAAATATTCAAGTTTGTCGTGTTGCATTAAATCAGTCGATGATGTATTAAGTGTCGTCTTTATGGGATGCGTCTCAGTCGGCTTAGTTCAGTCAGAAACAAAATGGCGGTTGATCTCGCGGTCAACTTCGTCTAGAAGCTTGTTATCGTTGCTGTGTCTCTCAAATGATTACTTGTCTTGGTGATTTTTAACTTCATGTGACGTTCTCTAAACATTTTTTTTTTTTAAATCTGATGTTTAGTCTGTAGTGTTTAATGATCTCTTTTTTTAAACACACTAGCTAGCTTACGATCCTGCTTGAAGTACCATGGCAGAAATGTGTGATCAAGGTACCAAATTTAGATTAAATATAAAACCTAAATATTTTATGTTTGTCTTTTTACAGTAACTGTTGGGGAAATTTGAGTGCCACCGGAAACCATCAGTGAAGTCATCAGTGACTAAATGTGTAGTGAACTAGAGTCTGAGCTCATATACAGGATATACTGATTCACACCCTAGGGAGCTAGGTACTAACCACTGGTACTAACCGTTGGTGTTAACCGTTTAGATTATCCACCAGGGATGATCAATCATTGGTTTAGTCATCCACCAGGGACCATTCATCTGAAGCTCCAAGTATACTATTCTGTCTATTTTAATCAGAATTTGCATAGAGATATAATTGGTTTAGTCTGTAAGAGAAGGGATGTGGCAAGATGAGTTCCTCTTGCAGGATTCTGTACACTTTATTTGGCAACTGTTTTGTCATTAGGGCCTTAGAACAACTACACTATTCTTGTTTTTATCATTTTATATTTGTACACTTGTAAAAATGTAGAAATGCTGAAAAAACACCCTCGGCATTTTTTCTACACTTCCTTTGCCCTTGTCTTCCCTTCGTTTTAAATTTTATTATATGATCACATCAAAGACAGCACTGATAACGTTTATGGGTCACATAAAAATTTTTCCCAGAGTATAATTAATGTGCAGGGGAGGACCGAGTACGACAACATAGCCTTAAAATAGAGTTGACGTAGTGAGATAAGAATAAAATGTGTATTTCATGCAAATTGGGGGGGGACAATTCCAAATGATACCATGACATCAGAAAGAACAGGAAGTTCATGCTAAACAAGAGTAGGTGAGAAAAGATGCGTGGGCTGCTTACGTGCATGGGGCTTTCCCCTCCAGGCTTCATCGCTGGCTGTGGACATCTGACTCTGTCCTCTCTCTGACATCGTCCTCTCAAAGCTGCTCTGAGACTGAGAGTCCATTTCCACATCCTGAAAAAATGAAAAGCGTTAGCATCGGACGTGACATCAGAAACAGATTGTAACTGGCACATGAACATCAGAGCGCCGTTTTGTTGAGGATTATCTCTGTGTATCTTTTTCATGGTGTGTGTGTGAATGTGATATTTGCTTAAGTTAGTCATCTCACCATGTGTTTCCCATCTCCCACCTCCTCTTCCTGCCCAGCTGGTCTCCATGTCAACAAGCTATTAAGAGGACAATAATCACATCAGGTCAGGTGTATTTAATTATGAGCATGTCATACAATCACAGTTGCCTCGCTAAAACAGGCTTTCACGATCCTGTTGTTGGCGTTAGACGACCTCAAGTTGGTTAGGAAAAAAAATATTCATATCGTTAATAAATGCAGGGGTGGACAAATCATACATTTATTAGATAGCAAACTTGTCGAGCATTACTAGTCTAATGTTTTAGCTGCCCAGAAATCAATGTAAAACATTAATACAGACAAAGGGAAATGAAAAACTCTATGATTATTCAGCACCTCGTGTTTGCGTCCTTGACAAAAAGTCCGCAAATTGTTGGGCAACATTTCAGCTATTGTGTTTGGTTTACTGTCCTCATATTGCAACAGTATCGCATACAGCTGCCTGAAGGTTGTGCTGCATTTTATTTACAGTTATGTGCATCACTGTAAGACATCTGAAACGTTTCACAAAAAACAATTCTCCAAGGATTGGAGAACATGTTCCCCCTGAAACGATGAATAAAAAATTGCAATTTTACAAAACCTGCCTGTCCCTGCAGTACCCAAAGCTACTGATTTGTTCAATCCTGAAATATGAATGTAAACAAATTTTACTGTGTTCATCACTCAGCTGAAATCAGACAGTAGTGTGTCTAAGTGTGTGTGTGTGTGTGTGTGTCATACGCATGAGGGCTGGTAGACTGGAAGATTTCCAGCATGCAGGTGCAGGTGATATCCCAAACTTCCCCACTGAACTTCTCTCCGTTCTGGATCACCAAGTTTTCCAAGCAGTTGGTGCCTGACCGTGCTAGCTGCTCATTATCTAAGGACACAAAGGAATGACCGTATAAAAGCTCCATTAAAATAAATCTAGAGCTGTTCTTATTGCACCGGCTACATGTTCAGTAGCAGTGGTTCCAGTTGGAGGTTTGGCACATTGACATGTATTTGTGTCATCAAAAAACAACATTGTGTGGTGTTTTATTTCTTAACTAGAATGAACACAACAACAGTTTATAGAGGAACAACTTCTGAGAGGTTTTTTTTTTTACTGCATTGATGATGTTAAAGATATTTTCCATTAAACAGATTTAGTCGGTCATGTGCAGATTTATGGTTTTATTATTATTGACAAAACAAGTCCTTTCACCAGTAATTTGATTGCAGCCTGTATATATGTTTGTTAACTAAACAGATAATCAGACAAAATAATGTTAATACAAACACACTTGCTCCATTTTGGACCTCCGTTAGTGGCATCACTGTGAGCTTTCTCGCAAAATGGTGGACAATTAACTATAAGCAGAACCACAAGTTCTATTTTCCTTTGGGCCAGATTTGGGCCAAGTTTGTGTTTTTTAAAAACACCTTAAGGATTAAAAAAAAAAAATCTGACCTTTCGCCTGTATTCCACGAGTCAGTATATATTTAAAACACTGGTGCAGTGACCACCAGCGTGATCGCCGCTAATGAGCAATGTACTGTCGGTCACATATACCATGTGATGTATGAACTCATGGAGGAATGAGTGTGTTCGGGTGAGTAACTGAAAGCTCTACCTTGTTTGACACACCACTGCAGTTGAGCAAAAATATCAACCAGCAACACCTCGCTGAGCGGCTCGTAGAACTGCGTGAAGACGTCGCAAATAGCGTAGAGCGCATGGTTACACGTAGTGGTCATCCATTCGGTTTTCTGCGGAAGACAAAAGCACAGCAGAAACGGTCTGAAATTTGCTGCGGATTTGCTCTCGGAAGAACTGCAAGGATTCAACAGGTCACTCATTTTGAGAAGAGAGATAAAAGAATGATCTAGCTTTCTTTCTTGCAATGTAATCTCTGTGCTGTAAGAGAAAAACCTAGTGCTAATCTAAAATCTATGGCATGAACAGGAGCTAAATATGTGTACTGCTTTTATTTTGTTAATATCTGACACCAGTTTATTATTAAAGTTTACCGAATTATCTACTAAATCACCCAATTTCTACAATCTCCTACCTCTAAAAGGACCAATAGTGCAAATGTATAACATAAAATGTAAATAAGTTTGGCTTAATAATTAATAAAAGCATTCTTCAAAGATATTTTTGATATAAACATTTGTTAAGGCCCCAAAATGTGCCTTTAGCTAGTACTTTAGTTCTAAAACTTACAGCCAAAGTCAAATATTCACCTCGGTCTGCTGTTCTGGAAGTTTCATGTTGTCAAAGATGCGGAAGACGATGCGGAAGAGGTCGTGCCACCAGTGTTTCTCAAAAGTGTGTCCATAACTCTTCATAATCTCAAACATCACGGTCAGCCCTCTGAAGACATGCATACACACAAATAATGTAAACAGCCTGAAATATCAGTAAGAGTGTGACCGAAGGCGTTTCAACTCACCTGGTCCTGATGTCCAGCTTGCAGCGGTTGATGATACAGGAGAGCTCGAAGAGGATAGGGAACCAGCCTCGCACCCACACCCGATCACCAGGAGCCACGTTCATGTCATCACTAGTGTACTCTCTCAATACCTGTGCAGGATGACCGTGAGAAACAGCATAAGGAAGTGATCTTGTCTTGAAAAGATCACTCTCATGCTACAGTAAAGTGCGAGCACTCACCTGTGGTCTGTCGGACACATATTTGGCACAGTGGCGAATGAGCCGGATGGCTTCCATGCTAGTGTCAGGGAACGCAGCATTGCACACAAACTCGGACAGACACTTCACCGCGTCCTGGAACGAGTCAATGGCTGCTGCAAAGTGCTGCTGAAACGTTTTCACTAACACGAAACAGGGAGAGATAGAGAACATGAGTGGAATGACAATAAACACATTTAAACCACTTTGTACTAAAGAATTGCTCAAAGAAAATCAGTATTAGTGTTGTTGCTCTCTCAGATGCGGAGTTGCTGACACTCACTGACAATGTGTCCTGTGGTTTGGAAGGCAAGCTCCACTATGGACTCATCGTGGTCTGATGCTGCCTGGTGGAACACAGAGAAGATGTTCTTCCAGCCTGAGCGGATGTTAGCTGCCTGCGAGTTCACCATTTGAGCCACACAGCGGATCACCATGTCCCGGATTGTTGGCGACCTTCATGGGGGAAGGGAGTGAAACCATCCAAGTAAAACCACTGCTGGCCGATTATCACTGATTCCAGGCCATTCTGTTTTACTAACCTGTTCTTCTTCATAATGTGCTCAAACGGCCTAAGGAAGTCCTTCTGGAAGCGGAAGTTTGCCAACTCTCCTTTCTCCAAAAACTTCATGGAAAGTTGTCTCAGGGAGTCAACAGCAAAGATGGCCACATCCTCGTTGGGGTTGCAGCCCACCTGTATTTTGGGGTTTTTTTTTTTAGCATGAATGGTGTGGACACATCAGAAATGAACTACTACAGATTTACAATGATAAATCCACTGGAAGCAGAGATATAATTGACCTTGTTGAAGTGGTCTCCTATGACCTGCCAAATGCGGGACCACTGCAATCGGATACGGTTCATGTTGTAATATGAGATCTCCACGATCTTCTGCAGGCTGAACATGCGTGGCTGGTGAGCAGAAGCCAGTTCATCCATCGACACCGCACACAGCCAGCGCACAAAGTCAACTGTGAGTTAAACATATACATGAATTTGATTTTGAAGTGGAAGTTCATCAAAGAATTTGAGGGGATAACCAAATATACAATGTTATGGGTTATAGGTTATGATCTTACATACACCAATCAGACATAACATTGTGAGCAGTGAGAGGTGAAGTGAATGAGACTGATGATCTCCTCATCATGGCACCTGTTAGTGGATGGGATATATTAGGCAGCAAGTGAACATTTTATCCTCAAAGTTGATGTGTTAGAAGCAGGAAAAATGGACAAGCGGAAGGATTTGAGCGAGTTTGACGAAGGGACAAATTGTGATGGCTAGACCACTGGATCAGAACATCTCCAAAACTGCAGCTCTTGTGGGGTGTTCCCGGTCTGCAGTGGTCAGTATCTATCAAAAGTGGTCCAAGGAAGGAACAGTGGTGAACCGGAGACAGGGTCATTTGGCAGCCGAGGCTCATTGATGCACGTGGGGAGCGAAGGCTGGCCCGTGTGATCCGATCCAACAGACGAGCTACTGTTGCTCAAATTGCTGAAGAAGTTAATGCTGGTTCTGATAGAAAGGTGTCAGAAGACACAGTGCAGGACGGGTCAGGGCTGTTTTGGCAGCAAGAGGGAGACCAAAACAATATTAGGCAGGTGGTCATAATGTTATGCCTGATCAGTGTAAAGCTACACATACTTCAATGAACTCAAGATGACTCAAAGCTCAGAAAAAAATTAAGAATACAAATACAGATGATAACTACAGATGCAGGAAGCTTGCCAGAAATGGTGACAATTCACTCAGCTACAAACATATGTTCATACCAATCGCATTTCCATCAAGCCTGGTGGATCCTGTAAAAATTCTGGAGGACAAAACCGAAAAAATTAGTTAAACATAATACGCAACAACACTAAATATACAGCTTTTCAGCAGTCATTGTTCTCTCACCTGTCCACTGCTACCACTACACTCTGAGAGCTGGTTTCCCCCACTGACTCCTGAATGTGAGCCATCTGACGTCTGTCTGGACCCCCAACCAGTGTGCCTGTGATGGGTTTAAAAAAAAAAAAAAAAAAAAAAAAAAAAAAAAAAGCGAACAAACCCAAAGTATAAATGTTGTGTTCAATTGGACTCTGCAAATGCACCAATAAGTGTGAAAGCACCTTAAGATCAGTAAACACAATCACACACTTACCTAAGCCAAGAGGCATGAACTCCTCTCCGCCCGTGGGAAAGCCCTTAACACTACCTCCCTGGTCTCGGACAACACCGGAGATATAACGTGTCTTTACTCCTGTGCCAATCAGCTGAGCCAGTTCTAACTGACTGATACACTGCAGAATCTGTAATATGCAAGTGACCAGAAGATATTAGATCAGGTTTAGAATTGAGGGCTTTACTTCATGGCTAAACAGTTGACAAGAACCCAAATGGACTGCTGAGCTGTAGTGTTATGAGCACCTCATGCCAGGAGTTGCCCAAGTAGTTCCCATCAGTGTGCGCCACAGTGATGAGGGTCTTAATGGTGTCAATATTCTTCTGCTTCATCTCTGTAATGCTGGAGCTAGCAGTGAGCAGTGTAAATCTAGCCAAGGCCTGAATATACGCATCACGCTCCAGCTGCACACACATGAAACACACAAAAGTGAAAAGTCTAGTACAAATAAAGAGGTATATCTATTCATGGCACTGATTAGTGTGCAGTGTGTTGAACTCGCCTGCATGCTGAAAATGCAGGCAATCCTGATGGCACAGCGGATTCCCTCCAGACACAGACATGCCACCTCCTGGTCATCACAGTCCTGCAGGCCCACACTGAATGCTGCTAACAGGGGTGTCCATGCCAACTGTAATATACAGACAGACAGTGTAAGGTTAAAGACAGAGCTGTCTCACAAGCGAGTCACCCCAGATGCACTATGGCTCTAAAAAGGGAAAAAGGGAGAAGGGAAGAGGGAAAGGTCTGGTACCTTGAACATTGGGCGGACATGCTCTAGGTGGGTGGCACTGAAGAAAGGAGCCTGAGCGTGGCTCACAGCTTCCATCAGGGCTTTAGCTGTCTTAGCCATCTGCTCCATTTCCAAATTATACAGCAGCCGTCTCTGTTTCTCACTACCTACACCTGCCAGTATAATAATGTAGCCTTACTCGGTTAATGTCCTGCTCAGAAAATAATTAATAAATGTGCTGGGTAAATGTAAATTTCACTCTCTCACACTGAAAAAAAGCACTTACTCTGCTTGTTGGATTTTGGGGTGATGGAGTACTCTTTACTCTCCTTCATGGCGATCTTCTTCCCTGCAATTTCATCATAAATGGAGGAGAGGTACTCCTCAGGCAGATCCTTACTGTCGTTAATGCCACGGTTCATCTTAATGTACTGTTCTTTTGTCATTTTGCTCTTCACCTGAGATGAAACGAAGACACTCATTAAGCAAACGACAGGAACATTTAGAAATTGTGCAAACGTATTATAATGGCTTTCAATAAAGAAATGCCATTAACCAATAATCACAAGTAAAATAAAAACAGGCTTTTCACACTAAAAGCAAGATGAAACAGAACTAATCCCATGGGCTTTAAACTCACCTGTGGGCTGTGCAGATCGGTGGTTAACATGATGATGGAGTATGCGAGCACATAGGCCGTGTCAGCACTTGCGAACAAAGTCTGCCTGGAAACAAACAGCTGAAGGTCAGTGCAAAGGGACCAACCTTCACTAAATATGAATCAAGATGAGGCAGAAAATTGTCAATAAAGCAATCAACTAAAAACAGGCAGTTTATTACATTACAATAGTCCTGTTAGCAATATAAACTTCGGTTTCGTTTCTTTTGTGTTTGCCTGGCTTTACAAAAAAATTAAACATTAATCAATAAGCCAGATTTAATCTGTGGGCTGCTGGTTAAGCAGATGTGCTGTATTCATGGTGGACTCCGGGGACCCTCACCCCTGATTGCACTCTAGATAGCGTGCTGCAAACTTCTCCATGAGCCGATCGATTTTCTGTGCCTCTCCAGGCAACCTGAAGCCTTCGAGAAACGTGCGCAATGCCGACACAAAATCCTTGCCACAGAAGTCCAGCTGGTCCACGTAGGAGTACATCACCTCCTTATTGAACTTGGTGTTCTCACCGAGGAACTCCCCAACTTGTGTCTTAACAAAGGGGGCAAGAGATTAGCTGAGAACATTCCAGATCTAAGCAAAGCACATGGAAAATGAATACACGTACTGTATCGAGTCTCTCCTCCTGGTGCAGAAACTGAGCGATGTCCTCTGCAGAGGGTCCCAGCATGCCTTGCTCCTGCAGGTATTGCACACCTCTCTTGGGCTTTTTATTAAATCTAGCCGGAACACATGGTGGAAATAAGAGACATTACAGTTGGAACAAGGTTAAAATGAAAGAAAAACATACAGCTCAATGAAAGACTTACAGCTCAATGCCGTGCTCAATAATCTCTTTCTGCTGTTTGATGACCTCATACTGTTCAGGGTGGTCAGGCTGGGAAGCCTGAACGCTGGAGGACACGGCTGAGCCCTGAGAGCCGACACTGTCTCTGCGAAAGGACAAGTGTTCGGGGAGTTTAACTTCTACTCCCTCTCCTTCAGCCTGATGCTCCTGACCTATACATAGACCAGAACACAGCAGAGTCCATCACTGCAGACAACTGAAGCCCTGACGGTGATTTAATCCACCGTGCAGACGCAATATGGCAAGAGAAAATCCTTAAATGTCCTACAAAGGACGTCTTCTCACCTAGATTAGCCTGCAGGTTAGGGTTGACGTACAGGTCTTTGCTCCACTCCACCATGCATTTCAGAATAGACACCAAGCATTCTAATCCTTTCTTACGTAAACTCAGCTCCTGTTTAAAAAAAAAAAAAAAAAAAAGAATTTTTGTCAAAATTAATGACATTCTAACTTCAAACACCAACATGTACACTACATTGCCAAAAGTTTTTGGACACCCCTACAAATCATTGAATTCAGGTGTTGTTTTTCAGGGGTTGGGCTCGACCCCTTAGTTCCAGTGAAAGGAACTCCTAATGCTTCAGCATACCAAGACACTGGACTGGCCTTCACAGAGTCCTGACCTCAACCCTATAGAACACCTTTGGGATGAATTAGAGCGGAGACTGCGAGCCAGGCCAAAAGTGGAAGATCTGCCTTTACATGCACATGAATGTAATATGGAGTTGTCCCGCTCTAATTCATCCCAAAGGTGTTCTATGGGGTTGAGGTCAGGACTCTGTGCAGGCCAGTCAAGTTCCTCCACACCAAACTCACTCATCCATGTCTTTATGGAGCTTGCTTTGGTCACTGGTGTGCAGTCATGTTGGAACAGGAAGGGCTCATCCCCAAACTGTTCCCACAAAGTTGGGAGCATGAAATTGTCCAAAATGTCTTGGTATGCTGAAGCGTTAAGAGTTCCTTTCACTGGAACTAAGGGGTCGAGTCCAACCCCTGAATTCAATGATTTGGAGGGGTGTCCCAAAACTTTTGCCAATATTGTGTAGCTGCCTTCAAAGAAAAAACAAAACATTCACATCAAGAAACCGTCTGCTGTACATTGCTCTGAAAATGAACAGACTTTTCTGAAATGTTTCTCTTTTGCACGCAGCACAACCACAGATGGAAAAGGAGAATGAAAAATTATTTGCATGTAAATATTAAATTCCTACTGCCATGCAGGACCATCAAAGACATTCGGATGTATCTGACTTTGAAAATGATGAATTAGATTAGTTTTAGCTACTTTCAGTAACTTTTTCAACAGCAGCATAGTGTGACAAAACACCACCCCTTTTCTGGATGATGATGATGTAAAGTAATGTTTAACATCCGCTTAAAAGTGGTTTATAAGCAGCCAAAATCTCTTTGTCATGGCCTGCCCTTTAAACAACATGTATATTTTAAATTATAATTTTTTTATGTAATAAAGTAACCACACAATAAAATGCAGGTCACAAGATAAAGTAGTTCTAGTGTTTTTAATAGTAGAGAGCTACTACATCAGAAAGGGAGTTTTTACTTAGCTATTTTAAATCATGTGTCATAAACAAGTTGTTGTTTTATTTTACCACCACATAAATAGGTTCCTCACCCAACATGAATTTTTCATAGACAGAGTTAAAAATAATAATAATAATAATAATAATAGAAGAAGAAGTTGCTTTCGGCTGCTCCCTGTTCGGGGTCGCCACAGCGGACCGACTGGTCCGCACAACAACTTGGCACAGGTTTTACGCCGGATGCCCTTCCTGCCGCAACCCTCCCATTTTTTCCGGGCTTGGGACCGGCACTGCATCCAGTGGCTGGGGTTGAGGCATTGGCTGGAATCGAACCCGGGCCTTCCGCATGATAGGCGCGAAACCTACCACTGAGCCACCAATGCCTCTAATAATAATAATAATAATAACGTTAATAATAAAAAAAAACACATTTACGGTTTCTTAAAATCGTTAATTCAGAGTCTATAATACGGTGGCCGAGAAGTGCAAAACACAACAACAAATCCAAAAACACAAGGAGAATCAGACAGAGCGGAAAAGGTCGGTATAGCTTGCGAATGGAATTCTTCCCTCTGATTGGATGAGACATCTGTCACTCAGGATATACAGGAAGTAGGAAATTGTGTATATAACTTTATTTCTTATACATGTGTGGAGTTCTTCCTTCACTTTAAACCATATTTGTATCTTATAAACATATATATTTATATTTATAAGAAAACAGAGTTCATTCAGCTCTACTTTGAGGAAGGACGCTCATACGGCGTGATTTTGGATATACTGATAGCGTATCATGGCGTAAAGATTAGTTTGCGATCTCTAAAAACACACCTGAAGAACGCAGGAATGTTTGGAAGACCAAACTATTCCAGATTAAAGGATGTAAGGAGCGCTATAAGAGCAGAGCTGTGTTCATACACACACCAATCCCACTTTCCTGTATATCCTGAGTGACAGATGTCTCGTCCAATCAGAGGAAAGAATTCATAAACTATACCTACCTTTTCCACTTTGTCTGAATCGTCCTTGTGTTTATGGATTTTGTTATTGCGTTTTGCGCTTCTCGCCCACCGTACAATTATCAGGAGAAATTGGCCAAAACACAGGTTTCTTTCCCCTCCCCCCCATATCTTTTAGATGTTTTCCAGAATTCAGACAGGCTTTCCCCAGGAGACGGACTTTTTTCATCCTGTACACAGTTTTAACTATTTAACACCTTTAGCTGTTTAGTGCAGCAAAGCCTAAAATATTGGGACACAGATGGAGGGAATACCTGCAGCTGAGTCATTCCCAGCTCCTGTCCACTCCGACCCTGAGCAATTTTTGACAGATCATTCACCAGCCGCTCGAAGATATTTGCCGCATTTAGGTCACAGTCATAGTTCACATAGATATCCACTACACACTGGGCATCTGTGAGAGAAGAGGAGAGACATGAGCAAGATATGTACTTTTCTTTCCCATTAACTAATGAAAGCAGGTCATAGTCAAAGAAGCAGCATGAGTACCTGCACAAATACGAGTCAGTGTCTGGATGACCATCCACTTGTGCTCAAAAGAGCTGGTAGAGGTTTCCAGAATCGTCAGAAAAATCTCTCTGAAGAACACCTGATAAAAGCCAAAGAGAACCCAACAAGTCTGTATCCAGTTCCTCAGATACAATCAAATGATTCCTTATGCTTTTATCCGTGTCTTACCTCAATCTGCATCTTAAGGTGCACTTTAAAGTGGGAGAGCAGAGTGAGGAAGATGGCTAGGGAGAGTTCAAACACTTCAGGCACGGACGAAACTCCGTTCTTAGACAGTGCCACACACAAGTACTGCTTGATAGCGTTCACAAACATCTCGTGTGTGCGAAACACAGGGCCGGCCCCCTGGAGTACTGACAGCAGCAACTGAAGCGAGACCACCTTAGAGCGAAGCTCATGAGACCTAAAAGTCAGAGAAAAATATCACCTCTTAATATAACAAATATATAGAAATAAATGTTTAGATCATTGCTCAACATTTTGGCACTGTGAGAAGCAATTGTCATGAAGCACCCCATGCAATTTTTAGGATGGTTTGGCAGAAAACTGACAAACTGATTGATCTAGAATGATCAAGCCATCAAAATGCAGATATTTAAAAATAAAAATTAATAAAATATATAGTTCTGAAAGGTACAGGTTGCCCAGGCTTACACTATATTACCAAAAGTTTTGGACACCCCTCCAAATCATTGAATTAAGGTTTTTTTATTTTGTTTGTTTTTTGTTTTTTTTGGTCTTTCAGGGGTTGGACTCGGCCCCTTAGTTCCAGTGAAAGGAACTCTTAATGCTTCAGCATACCAAGACATTTTGGACAATTTCATGCTCCCAACTTTGTGGGAACAGTTTGGGGATGACCCCTTCCTGTTCCAACATGACTGCACACCAGTGCACAAAGCAAGCTCCATAAAGACATGGATGAGTGAGTTTGGTGTGGAGGAACTTGACTGGCCTGCACAGAGTCCTGACCTCAACCCCATAGAACACCTTTGGGATGAATTAGAGCGGAGACTGCGAGACAGCCCAAAACTGGGAGTCTGCCTTTACATGCACATGAATGTAATATGGAGTTGTCCCGCCCTTTGCAGCTATAACAGCTTCAACTCTTCTGGGAAGGCTTTCCACAAGGTTTAGGAGTGTGTTTATGGGAATTCTTGACCGTTCCTCTAGAAGCGCATTTGTGAGGTCAGGCACTGATGTTGGACGAGAAAATCCCCAAACTCTTCGCACAAAGCTGGGAGCATGAAATTGTCCAAAATGTCTTGGTATGCTGAAGCATTAAGAGTTCCTTTCACTGGAACTAAGGGGCCGAGCCCAATCCCTGAAGTCAATGATTTGGAGGGGTGTCCCAAAACTTTTGGCAATATAGTGTATCTTCTTATCTGCATTCAAATAATTAATCCTAGAGCTCTTAGGTAGGCCAGATGAGCAGAACTTCCAATGTCTAGTCACACAAACATGTATACATTTCCTAGATATGACAGTTACAAAGGTGATATGCTGGTCAGCAGATACTGACCCCATTACAAAGCAAAGGCATTATTAAAAATGATTAATAGATTCTTGCCACAGTTTTGGCCTTTAGAGACAGGTCTTTCTTTGGCGCGCTGGTTCTGATAAATTCTTTCTAATACATTCTATAGTACAGGGGTCCCCAACCTTTTTTGTACCATGGACCGGTTTGATCCCGGACCATTTTACCACGGCCCGAGGGGTGAGATTTGTTTTTGGATCATCTTAGCGTGGGTTAGCTTGCGGACTTACTGATGTATGGAAAAAACCGTGACTGAGTCATATGCGCGAGTGTGGCGTGGTTGGAAGTGGCAAATTTTCGAAATAAAATACATATAATTTAAAGTTATATATATAAAATTATAAGTTTATTGTTTTTTTGCAGCCCGGTACCAAATGATCCACGGCCCGGTACTGGTCCGCGGCCGTTGGGGACCCCTGCTGTATAGCTGTATGCATTGTGTTTTCACAAAAATAAAGGTTCTGTGACACACAGTGGAGAAATGTTTAAGTAAAGGAATAAAAATAGATCCTTATGGAAAACCATAACACAGGTTTTAAAATGTATGTTTCAGTGCAACATCGTAATCCAAAAAGATGAAACAGGATCGTAAATAATCTAACCCGAGGACAAATCACTGCAGCAGCTAGCTGTTTAGCAAATTTGAACGTCTGTGAAAAAAAGCACTGATAAGATCCATCATCCAGACCTACCTGGATGTGCTACCTGAGTCTCTAGTAACTCTGAGATCATTTACACTTACCTGAATCCTATAAAACTGTGTTTTAAAATCATTTGAGCCAGAAATGTCCGTGTGAGAATAAGGACATTGTCTCAGTGATCATACAGGACAATAATTTTACAGTTATTTACCATTTTTAATCAACCACGCAAAATCAGAGCTGAAATACACCTCTAACTGGTATGTGAAAACTCGAAAGACCATGAAGAAACTCCAGCTTGACTTCAGGCGTGTGACTTCATGCCCATATTTCGTAACATCTAGCAATCAGACGCGTGTAACTGGAATTGTTAGTCACTAGCAAATGAAATGCTTTTATCGTAACAAATTTCCAGTTAAACTACTAGTTTATTCGGTCATGCCTGAATTTCAACACAAAGTGCACTGATTTCTCTGCAGGTTTCGTTTGCCCTGTGGAGGAAAGAGCAAAAGGGTGCATCTCTCACTTGGGGTCTGGTGGGCCATCAGCCAGTGGCTTCATGGAGAGTTTGCAAAGGGAACGGAAAACCAGGAAAGCATCTTTCTGAAGGATGTGCGAGAAGCGGGCCGCTGTCTGTGTGCTCTGCAGTGCATCAGTCTCCTGCGCACACACAAGGCATGTACATCATGTACAGAATTCTAAATAATGTATCAGTAAAAATGGCTCATTTAAATGCATTCATTCGTTTGTATGTTGTATTGATTACAGTCCTATTTCAAGGCATCTGATATGCCTCAGGTCCATGGATATGAATGAAAAATACAGGCCTACGGTGATATTTAAAATAAAAGGCTAGTGTGGTTTATTTACAGTTTCTCTGAAGAATGCTTGCGGTAGATCAAAGCACCTTTACATCAACTGGGAGCTCCACCTGAAGATGTTTCAGAAGCCACAAAACCTGTGACGCCAGTGAGCACACACCTTTGTTCTTCTTTTTTATTTCCATGGGTGTTTCCAAGACTATGCTGACATACACCGATCAGGTATAACACTGTGAGCAGTGAGAGGTGAAGTGAATAAGACTGAGTATCTCCTCATCATGGCACCTGTTAGTGGGTGGGATATATTAGGCAGCAAGTGAACATTTTGTCCTCAAAGTTGATGTGTTAGAAGCAGGAAAAATGGACAAGCGTAAGAATTTGAGTGAGTTTGACAAAGGGACAAATTGTGATGACTAGACCACTGGATCAGAACATCTCCAAAACTGTAGCTCTTGTGGGGTGTTCCCGGTCTGCAGTGGTCAGTATCTATCAAAAGTGGTCCAAGGAAGGAACAGTGGTGACCCGGAGACAGGGTCATGGGCGGCCGAGGCTCATTGATGCACGTGGGGAGCGAAGGCTGGCCCGTGTGCTCCGATCCAACAGACGAGCTACTGTTGCTCAAATTGCTGAAGAAGTTAATGCTGGTTCTGATAGAAAGGTGTCAGAATACACAGTGCATGACGGGTCAGGGCTGTTTTGGCAGCAAAAGGGGGACCAACACAATATTAGGCAGGTGGTCATAATGTTATGCCTGGTCGGTGTATATGACTGCATTATGATTGTAGTCCTCAGGATTTCTCATGCCCTGGTCTTTAGACAGCATTTTACGAAACTAATGTGCATATTACATAACCGATTTGCAATTATTACAGAAATATTTTAAGAGTTCCCATTACTGAAAAGCAATTTATATGAAGCGGTATAATGAAACTAACAGTTTTTGGTGCAGTCAATAAACATTTACTGCTTTTACTCAAATATGCTTGTTTCAGTGATGGGACTTCTTTTTCCAGAGGAAAGACAGCACAAAAACGAATGAAAGGAGAACGATAGCACAATACAGTGCCACATTTTCTCTAATGGACTGTAATTCAAATTATATTGTCACATAGTCTAAAATAAACTGCCTGGACAACTCCCAAAGTTTCATACGAACAGGATTCCTGATCTTTTTCCAGTACAGACCAATGTGTCAAGATCATTGTGGGCTTTAAATGTAGTTATAGTGCTTACAGCTTTAGACTAAGCTGAGGATTTTTTTTTTTTTAATGTGGTAAAAATAGTTTTTCAGTGAATAAAAGTAATATCCTGGCAACTCTTATCCCCCGAGTTCAGAAAACAGTAAGAGCCAGGAGACTTGGTGGAAAACAAGATAACAGGTAGACAAAATGTCACCTTGACTAGAAGCCACAAGAGAACACACGCATTACTAAGCAACAATAAACTCGCAAATGTCCGACATATTTAACGGTCAAGCTTAAGCCAAGATGCCTGTATTTGTACTATACCAGAATATCTGAGGACACAGAGGTTTGGTCATCCACAACACCATTCATTTGCTGAGCGTCTGGCCTGGCCATAGGGGGTGCCACTTTGGACTCGGAGTCAGAATGTCGGTCCAAGCCTACTGAAGCAGAAACGGAAGAACTAATAAAAGATCACATATGGGCGTGAAATGCCGTTTTCACAGCATGATTTAAAAAAACACTGAAGTCATGCTTCTCAAAGTGGGATCTGTGATATGGAGATTTATTTATTTATTTATTTTTACAGTGTATTTTTTGGAAAAGGCTTCAAATTATATTAAAATATTATTTCATACATATAAAAAAATATCTGCGTGGCTGATTAGTGGTGGGGCATAACTATGATTAAAACGTCATGTAATTATTGTGATATGGAGAGTTCTCATCAGCACATGTATATTTTTATGCAGTGTTTTCAGTGGAAAGGCCCTCACCACCCTCCACAGAGCTCTCTCCCAGGCCACTGTCTGGCTCTGCCTCCTCCTGAGGTTCAGAGGCTTGCTCCGTCTCCAAACGACCCTCCTCTCCTTCGCCGACCCTCTGTTCCAGTGGCGTGGGTGAAGTACGATCTGACTCCTGCAGTTCTGGAGCAATACATAAATAGGATATCACAAACCAAAATAAATAAATATGTACATCACACACAGTGGCATTTCTTAATTCTGCATGACATAAAAAGTACCTGGTTGTGAAGTCTGGCTTGCGTTCTGTACTTGTGCAGCCTCTTCTGTTATTGGTCTCTCGGACTGTCCATTGATGGAGGTGTTCTGAGGTGTAGGGGGTGCGGATGAGAGTTCAGGAGGGCTCAGAGAGGGTTCTGGAGGCCCGTTCTGTGGTGACACACACACTCCTGGTGTAGGCGAAGTGTTTCGGGAGTTTGGGACAGGATTCGGGACCTGAAGCCTTTGCCGCTCTTTCTCTGCTTCCTGGGCCTCGAGTGCCTACAACGTGCGTGCAATTATAACAGGAAAGTTTTTAGAAAACTGATGGAAATCAAAGCATGTTATTCCACAGAGCTGTTGAATTCTCTGATGTGATTTGGTCAGAAAAACAGTTGATTAATATTCTGTCACTGGTTTATATTAATGCGCCTGTTCTAATATGCTCTTTTATAAGAACTTAGTTACGGAGTCTTGAATAGCACACGATCCACAAGAGTCTAACATTAATAATAAATGGATTAAAACTATAGCGTGTTAAAAGTGTTTTGTGTTATTCGTTATTAAATGAACATTTAAGGCAGTTTATGGCAGCAGTGGCAGCTTGGTGGTCCTAGGATGTGAACTCAACCTTCAGATCGGAAGTCCAACGTCCTAACCACTGAGCTCTGACTTCTCAATAAAATAAAGCTTCAATAAAAATGCTGGGATGTGCTTTACATCACTTCTGGGTGACACCTTCGCTTTGCGCACCATATCACTGATCATTTTCTAATATTAAAATGCATTAAGTGTTCTATTCCTTACATAAATCTGCAAGCTCTGTTAATACGAAGCGTTTATACTGACCGCTTGGTTCTCCATGCGTGTAAAAATGACGTTGAGCATCTGAGTTAGTGTGGCCTTGGCTGTGGTCTGGTTGATCAGGTTACGGCTGGCCAGGTAGATGTTGTAGCAGGTGCGCACGGTCAGCAGAATCGTCCCTTCATGAATCTCTATGTGAGGAGATGTGACTGCAGTGAGGAGAGCCTGAGAAAGCAACCAATAATAGTTATAAGGAAACCAGAACGTGAACAAACTATTGCTTTAGCACATATAGCAGCTTAAATGTGAGGTTAGTTAGAATATTTTGTTATTTAGAATAATTATATAGTATTTTTAGAGATATTATGAATAATATATACCAACATCTGCACTGGTGTTCATGTGTTTTGGAGGTGTGGCTTTGGAAGGAACGCTGAAGAGAAAGGTTGCATTTCTTTGAATTTTGGCTTTCAAAGCAGCTTTTTTTTGGCAAAGCTTTTGCAAAATTGTTCGCTACACCTTTAATTTTTATTCATGCTAATTAAAACCTTTCCTAATATAATGAACTGTTCATAAATCAGAGCAGAATCGAATAGTGGATTTAACTATACCGTAACAAAGACTGGTATGATCTTTGCGGTGTCAGGTTGAAAAGGATTATAAAATGTAGAGTGACATTATTAAGTTCCTTCTTTTGTGTTTATCCTGCAAGCCCGCTGTTCATCACACCGGTGACCTTTACAGGATTGTCCCCTGCTATTCATCTGGCAAGTAATTAAAAATTTAATTCAATAAATCATAGGGAGCGCTCACTTTGATAATCTGGAGCTGCACTCCTTCATCAGTCTGTGGACCCTGAAAACAGTTGCAGATCGTCTCCACCAGTCGGTCAATCAGCCGCTTCCCCGGTGCGCCGCTGTCTGGGGCGTTACCCGTGATGTGGCCATAAGCAATAAGTTTCTACAGGGCACAGAAATTTCAGGTTTAGAAACATTCCACAAAAAGAAACAATTTACATGCCAATCCGAAGGCATTACATGTGCAATAAATATAAACCAGTGTGATTAATGAACCAGGTATGAGAATAAACAATACCTGTAAGCAGTCCAGTGATGTACTGACAATGCGTGGAGACTTTGATTGACACGCCAGCTCGAAGGGTAAAACGTACTTGTCGGCTTCGATGTAATTAACTTTGGGAGGGACCACGGTACCATCCCTGATAGATATCAATATCAAGAGAATAGTTAAATGAGTACAGCATTGTGTTGTATCTCCTCTCATATACAAACACAACAATGGCAATTAAAGGCTTAGGGAGAAATCTGCCAAAGCACTTTCTCATTAGTTTACAATTTCAGCTGCAGCTGTGTTAATGCTCCATGATGTACACACACACAAAAATAAACTCCTTGTAATAAATAATGGCATTTAAACAGCATATTTATTAGAGTGCGTGACAGGCCGTCTGACCCGAGTGCACAGAGCACTATACACAAGAGTGACGTGAAAGAAAGTCTGCGTGTCTCAGTGCTCACAGAGTTGATGTGCTCACTAGTTCATCAGTAGTCCTTATTTACTTTGCGTGCCTGAACTTCACAAAAACTTGCACTGATATTTAACGTGTGTGCTCGTCATATACTGTCAGGTCAGGCCACCCTCACTCTCTCTATTAAAAGACACTCACCTTTAAAGATGCTCAAACTCTAGCCCACGCTTTTATTACTTCCTGGCTAGACCACTGTGCAATGCTTTCTTTACTGGCTTCCCTTTCAAGATTTTTCAGATACCAGTATATGTAGAACGCACCTGCTAGAGTTACACACACTACGTTTCACTCACTCCCTTTGAGTCGCACAGGTTAAATACCTCTTACTGTATTCAATACCAATCCCTCGTCGTAGCTATGCCTCAGGTTATGCTACCTTCACACAACGCCAAGTCGCAGCTACAAAGCAAATGGAGATAATTAATTTTCAATGAGAGTTGGCGACGTCCAGCGATACAACCAACAGCAACTGTTGGAGACTAGATATAGGCGTGTGCAGCAACGTGACAAAAAGTCGAGAGCATTTTATGCAAATGTGGAGCAACTTGGTGCAACGACTACCAATAGGAGTGCCGATAGTCGAGCATGCGATCTGTGGCAAAGTGCACACACAGCTTCTTCTTTATCTTGTATGATATGATATGGATACATCCAGAAGTTTTCATCTGTCGTGTCCCTGTACCCCTCACTGGGGCAGTGGTGGTTCAAGTGGTTAAGGCTCTGGGTTGTTGATCAGGGTTCAAGCCCCAGCACCACCAAGTTCCACTGTTGGGCAGTTGAGCAAGGCGCTTAACCCTCCTTGCTCCAGGGGGTGCTGTATCATAGCTGCCCCGGCACTCTGACCACAATTTCCTCAGCTGAAATACGCAAAGAAAAGATTTCCACTGTGCTGTAATGTAAGTGGGGTGATAATAAAGGCTTCTTCTTCTCATGTAAAGCTCATCTTGCTCCAGCTTTCTCACAATCCCTAGACTGAGACTTTCCTCTGTAGGTGATACAACCTTTCGTGTTATGGAATTCACTTCTACCTAGCCTTATCCATTTCCTCCTTCCTCTCTTTTTACTCAGTGCTGTACCTCCCTGATTGTAAGCCACTTTCACATAATATCTTCCTTCACATAATATCTACCTAAGCATCCTGTGATTTTTCTGTTCTATAACTTTTTGTACATGTTTCTTAAGAATTGTTCATCATCCTGAAGCTACCATGGGTTGGAGACAGTTATTATATAAAACCGACTATTATCGTTATTACTAGTAAAAGTAGAAATATTGTATGAAGATGCTGTAGTTCCTCCTTTTGAGATTTTCTGCTTTGTGTCATACGTCAAATCATCAGATACCTAGAGATGGCTTTCATTTCGTATAATCTGTTCGGTACACATGCATCACATAGTATCACATAGCATGGGGTCGTTGGTATCAGAACATTTTTGCATACAGCTACCAATAAATGAGCGTGGTATCCGACTGAAACCCTCTAGAAATACACACACAGGTGATTTACACCATGTTCTACTTGTATATATGTTTTGCTGAAAGCCATGGGAAGAAATAGTGAGAGTAGAGAAGATGATGGACTTACTTCTGGTTTTCCAACTCAAGTTTGATCTCCTCTGAAAAAAAGGAAAGAAAAAAAATCATGCAAACAAGTAAGTGGAACTGTTAATGAGCAGAACAGACAAAGAATCGTTCTACAATAACATACATTTACAATCAATCTCAAGTGCTTTTCCTCCCTCTTAGTATATCTGCCTGTATGTATTTGGGACTGTGCTCGATTTCTGTGCCACTGGCCAATGATGGACCACAATGTTGCTTGTGGCCATGCGGTAGCTTAGTGGTTCAGGTGTTGGATTTCTGATCAGAAGATTGAGAGTTTGAATCCCAGGTCCACTAAAGCTGCCACTGCTGGGCCCCTGAGTAAGGCCCTTAACCCTCGATTGCTTAGTTGCATAAAAATGAGATAAAAACATAAAAGACGCTCTGAATAAGGGCGTATGCCAGGTGTCAGAAATGTAAATGGACATAGAAAAGTGTATAATGACGTGGCGTAGAGAATGTGGTCGAGCATCAGCTGTGGATGGTGAGGAGGTAAGTGGAACCCGCAGGTTCTCACCTGTGTCTTATTACGGCCAGTCTACTTATTTGTGGCTCTTTGTGCTTTCAGTTTTCCGTAACCAGAGAAAGAGAGAGACAGAGGGAGACCCTTTGGCAGAGCTTGACACACACACACACACACACACGCGCACGCTAAGCAGTGCTAACTGGAACCTGTGGCAGTGAAAGCTGCGAGTCCGGGATGGACGTGGCTCCTGTTGTTATGAAGCATGTACTGAATAAACGCGAGCTCAGCAAAAATTCCACCTGCCTTCCAAGTCTTCCTCCACACCCTCACACACCGGGTTCTACAGTCGTAATAAAACACAGGTGAGAATCATCATGAACTAAGAACCGGGGGTTCTCCTCTTCTCCATCCACAGCTGAGGCTTGACCACACCGTCGCTGCCACAGATATCTTATTGTGTTCTTGTATTTGAGGAAATGATAATTACAACACATGTTCCAGTTCACGCTCTCATTTTGATTTAAAGCCTTTACATTCATCTGAGGCTGAACAAAAAACCCTCCAACTGCCAAATAAAGAAAGCAGCTAGCTCAGCATGATGAAGCAGAGAAACAGCCAACAACATGACCATGAGGAAAACAGCATACTATTACTCACAACGATACACAGCTTATATATTCCACTCCCCCAGCTCGGTTTGAGGTACACGCCCTAAGCTGATTACACAATGCAGAAGATCTCTTACAGAAAAGTGCATACAGAAAATTGTATGTTTTCTACAGAATATCGTGTTCCCTGCACAAGCACACACACTCCATTCATTGGCCAGAAACAAAGCCGTTAATGGGCTCAAACCCAGTAAAAGGCAGAGTCTGGAGCAGTGCATTTGTGCAGTGGTATTTTTAGTCACTAGCAGATAAATATCTACCCGCAACTGAGCGCTTAACTTTTAAGCAACTCTTCATTTCACAAGATGAAGAAAAGCCATGTAGCTGATGCAAAGTGATATCTGGAAATATATCATCAGATATACGTGCTGAGGGTAAAATGGATCAAGAAGTATTAAAAAAACAACAACAACAACAACAGTACAACATGATTATTATGATAGTGTTCATCACAGATCACTGACTAAATCATAGTTACACATTTGGTAGCTTTTCACTGCTTCACCATAAATGCCCTTCTTGCTATTCATTGACGCCATAAGCATTAAGAAAAATTATTGAATAAAATTAACGTGAATACTTGACTATTTCTGATCCCTTTGAAATAATGTATAAAGTTATAGATAGAGAAAATACTACACCATGATCTAACTCAAAGACAATGTTGTATTACAGCTACAGGTCCTCTCTCTCAGCTCACTGTGTTAGCATCATTTGACCAACAGCATTCTAGTCAAGGGATCTCACTTCAAGTTCCTGAACGAGCTTAAAGGAAAGTCACCAATGAATAGGTGGACTGTGTGCGCAAGGTAAGCCTTGAGCTGCAAATCCGGGAAAGCTGCTGTGCAAACATCACGGCTGTGCCGTTCAGTCTGGGCTAACAGCCCACAAGGTTATGCTGTAATGAAAAATTTACCTCCATCAGCCCTATTAATGAAACAATCCAATGTGAGCAGTTTTAATTCCCTGGTTATTTTTTCCAAAATAAAGATTAGAGGTTGGAAAACATCACCAGGAAACACACGATCCTAACGCCTTCAGGAGTATCAGTTAACTCCCTTACTAGAACTGGGGTAAAAGAAGCTAAACCACTTTGTTAAAGTTCACCCATGCATGTCAGAAAAAGCGTTCAGGAAGTGCAGACAGAGAATGTATAGGGCCTGGTGTGTGTTTTGAACAATGCCAGAAACATGGGGTTTTTTGTTTTTGTTTTTTTAAATAAAATAAAAAAAAAAAAATGGATCTACTTTGAACAACTAACATTAATTTTTAGACTTGACATGTGATCAGTGGCCACATGTCAAGATTTATTTAAGAATAAAAGGTTTATAGAGCTTTTAACAATGGACTTTGTCTCAAAGTGGCTTTACAGAAGTATAGAAACAGAAAAGATATAAAGTTTGAAGTTAAGTTACTATTTTATCCCTAATGAGGAGCCTGAGGTGACGGTGGTGAGGAAAAACTCCTTGAGATGAAAATGAGGAAGAAACCTTGAGAGGAACCAGGCTCAGAAGGAAACCTCATCCTCATCTGGGTGACACTGGACAGGAAATAATGTAAATGTAAATAATGTCCTCTCTACAACGGCAACCAAAAGCTCTTGAGGAACTAATAGGTCAGTGTAGTTTCTGAGATCATTATGGACAATAATTCCTTGCTGTCGCAAGCTGAGCGATGCAACGACAATCAGGTCTATTTTTGCTTTGGTTATCTTTGGTTTCTTACATTACCAACCATTCTGTTTGCCTCCGGTTCCTGCCAACAACCCAAGCTAACCTAGTTACCCCGAGTAACTGTTGTTGTAGATCTGTTTCAGGGAATTTAAGGCTTTGTCTTTACTATGAGTTTCAACACTACTGGAAAAATAAGCTCTAACTACAAAACCTGTCTCTTGAAGGCATTTACATTTTTCTCCAGTTAAACAACATTGTCACTGCACTTGCTAAAGTCACACAACTTCTCACAGGAATCACACACACACACACACACACACACACACACACACACACACACAAACAAACAAAACAAGACTGGCCACCAAAGTAGTACCAGAAACACCAAGCAGAAGAGAAACAAATATATAATGCTTCAGGGTGGCGTTTTTTTTCCCCCTGAATGATGACCCAAAGACACGTATACAGGTCAGTCAGAGCCTTCACTCACTGGTCAATGAACAAATCTGAAGTTTCAAGAAACAAACAGGAGATTAAAGTGAGCAAACTGACTTGGTCTGAGGCTAAGGTCGGCTGATTCAGTGAAACAGTACGTATTCTCATCTGATTGGTCAATCAGCTGACATCCGTGTTAAAGTAAGACCCCGGGATAATCAGTAAGATTATTTATTCCCAAAGTCAAACAGCGATAAAGAGAAGATATGCGGTTAGCTGACAGGAGCGACGACAAAACTCAAATGAAGGACCAAATGCAAAATAAAACAGAGTTAAACAAATCCCCAAGAGCTATCTAGATAACCGGGGTGATGTTAGCCTGTTAGCTAGTACTGTAGCTAGCTAGTGTAGCAAGCGACACATCATGGTGATGTCAGGGCCAGGGCTAGCTGTGTGAACACTAAAGGGAAGCCAAGCGTTTAGAAGATAAACCTTCAGGAATCAGCTCCCAAATGTAAAACGAGTCTTTAAAGGAAACGAGGAAACGATTAGGCCCTGGTAAAAGAAAACCCCACCGTGGACACTTCAGACACAGGCGCTGAACTAAAAGTGGGTTTGTTGACGGTTTTAGTGAATAAGGTGTTAGTTTTCCGTGGACAGCTGTTGTAGCAGGTGAGACTGGTGGCGTAAAGGTAAACACAGCTCACCCAGAGCCACCTGACAGGCCTTGCGCAGCTGGCTGTGTTGGCTCCGCTTCACCTCCTTATCCGACAGGATTTTCTCCAGCGCCCGAGACACAAACATGCTCTTCGTTATTGCGCTTTCTGTCTCAGTGTGCCGTTTATTGAAGTCAAGTTGTTGCTCTTTCATTTCTTGTTCCGGAAGGTTATTTCCTCGTTCAGGCCGTCATTGTCGGCCTAAGTCCTGCTTCAGTGCAGGTGTCAGATGCTACCTGAAGCTTGCCGACGTCGCCGCTGCTTGTATTGGAGCGACAGACGTTGCTGTCTCAGCACTGGGTCGCCATGTTGATGACGCGTCAGGTCACGTGATCCCCAGTGGCTCGCACAGGGTGCATCCTGAATGTCTGTTTTTCCCCTATAATACCATACTGTGTCAGATATTTACACTCTAGATTTGGACATAAATCCATTTGGGATCTAGCCTTATATTTCTCTGATGGCTGTATGCGGAATTGTTTGCACATTTTACATACATTTCCGTAAATTCGAGTGATCGTATGCATGGAAGATGTTTTGCCTGGCTGTCATTTTTTTTTTCCCAGTGATGCACATACACCGATCAGGTATACCATTCTGATCACTGACAGGTGAATAAGACTGATGATCTCCTCATCATGGCACCTGTTAGTGGATGGGATATATTAGGCAGCAAGTGAACATTTTGTCCTCAAAGTTGATGTGTTAGAAGCAGGAAAAATGGACAAGCGTAAGGATTTGAGCGAGTTTGACGAAGGGACAAATTGTGATGGCTAGACCACTGGATCAGAACATCTCCAAAACTGCAGCTCTTGTGGGGTGTTCCCGGTCTGCAGTGGTCAGTATCTATCAAAAGTGGTCCACAGAAGGACAACCAGCGACAGGATCATGTGCACCCAATGATTCTTGATCCACATGGGGAGTGATGGCTAGCTTGTCTAGCTAGCTTGTGTGTTCCAGCTATCTACTGCTGAATAAATTTCTGAAAAAGGTGTCAGAACACACACTGTGCATTGTGTATAAGGCCGTGTAGCAGCAGACTGGTCAGAGGGGCCGAAAAGTACAAAACAAAATAACAAATCTGAAAACCCCTGTCTACCACAAAAAGTGCCTACAATGTGCTTGTGAGCATCAGAATGAGATCATAGAGCAATGGAAGAAGATGGTCTGGTCTGATGAATCGCTTACTTTTACATCATGTGAATACGTGCAAGTGTGTGTTGCTTGCCTGGGGAAGAGATGGCACTAGGATGCATTGTGGGAATAAGTCAAGTTGGCAGAGGAAGTGTGATGATCTATATATATATATATATATATATATATATATATATATATATATATATATATATATATATATACCAATATTGCATAACTTTATGACCACCTGCCTAATATTGTGTTGGTCCCCCTTTTGCTGCCAAAACAGCCCTGACCCTTTGAGGCATGGACTCCACTAGATCTCTGAAGGTGTGCTGTGGGATCTGGCACCAAGATGTTAGCAGCAGATCCTTTAAGTCCTGTAAGCTGTGAGGTGGGGCCTCCATGGGTATTTGTCCAGCACATCCCACAGATGCTGGATTGGATTGAGATCTGGGGAATTTGGAGGCCAAGTCAACACCTCAAACCATTCCTGAACCATTTCTGCTTCATGGCACGGAGCATTATCCTGCTGAAAGAGGCCACGTTTCCATGAAAGGGAGTACATGGTCTGTAACAATGCTTAGGTAGGTGCTACGTGTCAAAGTAACATCCACATGGATGCAGGACCCAAGGTTTCCCAGCAGAACATTGCCATGTCACAAGCATGACTCTGTCTCCGCCGGCTCGCCTTCTTCCCATAGTGCATCCTGGTGCCATGTGTTCCCCAGGTAAGAGACGCACACGCACCCGGCCATCCACGTGATGTAAAAGAAAACGTGATTCATCAGACCAGGCCACCTTCTTCCATTGCTCCGTGGTCCAGTTCTGACACTTACGTGCCCATTGTTGCCACTTTTGTCCATATATACACAATTTATAGATGCCAGTCAAGCGGGAATAAAACCCGCAAACCCAAAACTTGCCTTACTAAGATGCTTCATGTCTATTTTTCTTTAATTGACTAGTTGCCTGTAGTAGCATATCAAGTAAACTGTATCTAACGTCACTATTTACACCACATACAAAAAGTATAGTAATATCATAGTATTATATCAGAAAGCCAAGCGTTAAATATTTTGGTGATCTTTATAAGCAGACAAAAAAAATGCCTTTGAAAGACTACAAAATGTTCTCAAAAACTGCTGGTGATTACTGTGTAACTATTACATGATCCTAACACTAGGGGGCAGTGTTACATTAATAGTCATTACTTATGTTCACGTTTCCTGCTCACACATCCATTTTCTTTCCAGGATAGCCCTCCACTTTTAAGTGTAGAGATTTTAAAATCTAAATATAATATTTATGAGAAGAAATTATTATTATTATTATTATTATTATTATTATTATTATTTTTTTTTTCAGTACAGCTCTTATTGTCTTAAATGAATTATGGTAACCCTGATACATCAAAGAAACAGTCATGACAAAACAGGCATTTCTACACATTAGTTTATTTCATCCAGCTTGTCGACTAATGTATACATGTGCACCTATGTCTTAATAGAGTATTTATTCTTTTAAACAGTCGAATTAATGCGATACAAATTTACAGTATATAGCATTATGAAAATACTGCTCATTTCAGTACAAATCTATACCTTAGGATTTATCTAGCAAGCAAAAGAATCGTTGCTCATTATTAAAAAAGAAACAAAAGGAGTTGACACACACACACACACACACACACACTCATTAGTAGGTGGTTCATTCAGCTCTGATTCATTCAGGTTTCCCCCAGAAATGAAATGAATTCACAGTATGGAAAACAGCGATGTTATCTCCAGCTTATGCTCTATAAGACATTTAAGCCTAATGAAATAAAACCCCATAAAAATAAAAAATAAAAAGTGGCCCCAAACTGAGTTTACAGAGATGATCCTCTATGAAGAAACAAAAAGAGATATATGTAAGCTTAAAAAAAAAGTGAGAGCGGAAATAAAAATCTGTAGAGATGATTTCGAAAATAAATAGTCACTTTGATTACAATCCTAATTGTAGCACAATGGCTAGCAACCAAATAAATTAACAATGCATTCTGATCCTGTTATAATTAAGGACAGCTTGGAATTATAGAATAGGTTAAGAGGACAACCCTTATGTCATACTACAGTACCATAAAAAGCCTTTGTAATGGTGAGTGTATTAAAGTGGCTATTTAATGGAGGAAGTAAGTGGAGAGGAATGTGTTCTGGTCACAGTCACCCAGTGTTTTTGATTCTCATAAGCGAGGAGAAGGAGAAAGCTACACTACGGATAAAGATCCAAGAACACTGGTTTAAGAGTACATGAGGCACAGCAGTCTATCAAAATAGCACATTCAAGATGTATATTCAGTACATCCGTTAATATGAAATCTAGTGTGTTTGTTATATTGCCTTCGAGCTTACAAAATGGCCGTCTGTACGGATTTAACTCAAATGTCACGCCAATAATCTCGTTAACTTGAAGCGGTGTATATTCGGGCAGAAGGTTTAAGTGTTTCCTTATGATTTAGCGTCGGAAGCACGAGAGGAAATGTTCTCAGCAGTTATTGTCGTGGAACTAAGCAGACTCGGCGCAACATTTGGCTAGGTGAGTCAGGGATGGAAAACAAGTACAGGTGTGTGTTTTCCATGATAGAAGGTGCCTTTGTAGAGCATATCTTTATGAGATAAGAATAACGCAGCCAATGCCCACATCACACAGGCCTACAGACCACTAGCTACCCGTGTTCATATCTTTCAGCGGCTTCTGTTCTAACTACAGAGAGGCTCGATGGTGCTCTACAGCGGGTGAGGGTTCATATTTTCTCCACGGCACTTTACCTGGAAGAGAGCTCCTTCTGCAGCCTGCATCTAGGCACCACTGTGTGGTGGTGGTCTAAAACCATGTTATGTTGAATATCCCACACTGTATTATCCCAAGAAGCATAAACACACTCCTCATACATGAAACACTTCACTTCAGAGTGCACAGTAAAAAAAAAAAAAAAAATTTGGTGGATGTGTTTGTTAGCTGCGATGAAGGTCAACGATTAATGTCGGGTTCAAGGAAAGAAAAAAAAAAAAATCACATAAATCTGATGTCACAGGGCAGAGAGACGGCCCTTGTCATAAACATAAAGGGTAAAAAAAAAAAGAAAAAAAAATTAAAACATCTGCTACAAAAATATGTATTGGGTTTTTTTTTTTGGGTCCTTGGCAATGATTAAAAGCATTGGCCCACTGCAGGCCTAATAATAAATCTCCCAATCAATGTAGGTAAAAGCTACAGAAACATACACAGAAAAATGTAGAATCATCCTAAATTTTAGTTAAAGGTTCAATAAAAAGCGCACCAGGAAGCAAACACGACAGTTGAACCAGTGTCACACAGGCTTCCGTACGCCTCTCCTAGATTACCAGTGTAACCACAGAGCGTTTACTGTACCATTTGTGAGGCGCAAAAGTCACTGAAAATTTCTTTGTGGTTCGAATCACACAGTCCCCTGACTCCAGAGAGGGCGTGTTAAAACAGATTGTCATCACTGACATAGTGTCTCGGAGAGAGTTCCGTCTTTGTAGTTCCACAGGCGAGAAAAACCTGCAAACATGTGCAATTACTTTGTTTTCCACACACATCAAGTCAAGTCCGTTACTTATTACTGTGCTCCCGTTTATGCAGAGAAGTGTGTAAGCCCTCTGACAGAGGAAAAAAAAAAAAAAGATCTGTGCTTAAAGATAAGTGCTGTGTTGTGAAGCGAATTTCCAAAAAACTATGCTCTTTTTTAAGGTGTGGATCTCACAGAGTACAGACATTGTTAGTCTTATGGCACAAAAGAATTGCCTGTGTGTGGATAATGTGGTTAAGATCATTTTATATACTGCATGTATACAGTAAATTTAAGCTGTGTGTGGTTGTCGTTGTTGTCTCTAGAGTGTGATCACTGTGCCGTCCTCTTCCAGGCTCCGTGTCTGCACACCTCTGTCAGAGCCCCGCAGTGACCCTGTGCCGGTGCTGCTCATAACAGAAGGCTGAAAGGTTCCGTTGGAGTTTCGGAGGTCAAGGTGAGGCTTGTACCTGGGCAGGGTGGACATGCTGGTGCTAGCCTCTGTGCCTGAACCTGAGGCAAGCCTACTGTCACCTCCTGCATCCAGCACCAAGTCTTCATCATCCTCATCGCTGTCCACTTCCTCAGGATGAAAGTTCTGGATGATGTGTGCCGTCGTCGTCGCCGTGGCACCCGGGGCCGTGTAGCTATAGTAGCTAGCTCCGCTGTCGGAGGATCGACCCGAGCTGCCGGACGCGGCTCCGCTGTTGTTGTTGTTGTGCCGCACCACGTTGTTGCGCTGGTTTGCTGGCTTCACCGTAATGATGAGGTTGTGGCTGTTCGCGATCATCATGTCTGTGACCTGATCCAGCGACTTCCCGGCCACCTCGATACCGTTCACCTCGAGTACCTCGTCGTTGACCGCGAGCAGGCCCGTGCTCTCGGCAAGGCCACCGGGCACCAGGCGCGAGATGAAGATGCCTGGTGCTTTCTCCAGGCCGTGCGGCGTGACGCGGACGCTCGAGCCGTCTCGGATATAGAAGCCCAGTGGCTTTTCCTGGCCGTATTTGTAAAGGCGAACGCGCCGGTGTGTCTCAGGCAACACATCCACGTCGATAATGGACGAGACAGGACGGAAGTCTCGGGGAAGGCTGATGACTACGGCTGGCTTCTTCCTGCCTGCATCTGGGCGCAGGAGCACTGCAGCGAGGGGAGGTTTCTTGCGTGTCAAAGAGTTTGTGCCAAATGTAGAGTAGTCTGCCTCTTCTGCAGAAAGAGATTACACACATTCATTAGTTATTAGTTTCTTTCAATTTTCAAGACATTTATGCACAGACAAACGTACAAAAGAAAATATTAACACCGTTATAATCACATACAGTATAACAACACTGAGAAGAGCAGCTTTTTCTAGCATATATCTCAAAGCATCATGATAAAACTTCGCCACTCAGTGTAACCGAATAAATCTTTTTTTACACACATAGATAACCATCAAAACTGTATAAACTTGACATCAGTGTTAAGCTTCTCCTTCTTCAGCTAAACCTCTTGTTGCTGCACAGGCCAAATGACTTTCCTGCTATGAAACTCCATTCCCACAGAACTGCTGTAAGAGGAAACCTGAAGGGGATCCCAGGGAGAAAAATGCCTGCCTCGTTAGTTTCGCCACTGATCTGAAGTTTAATCTACTGTAAACCCGGGCCAAGACTCCTGTCGCTCTCCCTCCCTTTTCAGCGTGTCTCCTGTGCTCCTTCTTTCTTTCTCTCCGTCAGCAGCCGCTTGCAAATTCCACAGAGACTTACTCATACGCCTGTGATCGTAGAATTTCACCGGTCTGAAGAATTTAAGTCAGGGGTCAAAGTACTAACATGACATGAGAGAGAAAGCAGGGGAGCAAGGAGTTACAGGAAATGGAAATAGATTTGATGGCATAGATATAGATATATAGATAGAAATATACAAGCTAAAATAGCCAGAAGTCAAACATTATCACAATTGTCCTGTGGAAATAGTAATGGTTAATCTATGCTTTTAATCATTAACCTGAGAAGTATTAGTTCACCTGTTGTGTCTCTGCTGCTTTCTGTCCTTCACTTGGACCAAAAACAAACTAAACCTCACATCCTGCGTTGTCCAGTACGGGGAAAATGTATCTGACCTTGGTAGTCGGGGGGGATAATGAAATTTAGGGGCAACATACCACAAAGCAAAGCTTGCTCCTTCTACTAAACCCTTGCTTTACCCAAAAACACACACACACACACACACACACACACACACACACACACACACAACAACACCACATATAGCCCCAAACAAACACTCTCCAACAATCACTCTCAATTCTCCTGTGAGATTAAAGAAAATTATCTGGACCTGAACTGAATTAATGATCATGTACAAGCTACATTTCGGAAATACCTTCAGGCATTATAGCCCTCCCTTTCTCTCAGATCCGTGAGCATAACTCAAGCGCTATAGTAAATCATCCTCTCTGAAGCATGCACGCACATGCAGCCTGTGCAGCCGAGCATAGCGCTTCATCGTTCGCTCATCACCGTTGCGCCAACTTTCCCCCTTTCCCCGTTATAACGGTGGGGTTTCAGCTGATGCTGCATGAGTTTTGCATCTCGCCGGTACACACACCGTGTTGAATGCTCACTACACTTTGCTTGTCTAATCAATAGAAAGGGCAAAGTAATCGATAGCCAGAGCTCTAGTCAACATAAGGAAGAGTCAATTTCCCATGGCCCAATTAAAGTGGAAAAAATGCTGATTTGTTGGTGTGTAAGCTAACCCTAGCATGCCCTTGGGAAAAATTCTGCAGGGCCAGGTTTCCCCAAAAAATCCCATCACAAAATGTATTTTTTCAACACTATATACACCAATCAGGTGTATATAGTAATCTCTTCATCATGGCACCTGTTAGTGGCTGAATCTGAAACACAACATTTGGATCAATCGTTCCAACATATCCGTGAGCTCTACTGCTGATTGTTTTAAAGATCTCTGATCACCACCACTCAAGATTATTTTTTCAGCCACATTTCTTCTGCACAATGTGTCGGACAATTCCGATCCCAATTCCAGTGATTTCCTTAGTAGTTCTGTCTGCATGGTGCAGCTCAATAATTTGCCTCTTCTGAAACATTTTTCCACGAGCCCAGGATACGTCATCTGTTGGTTTAAGAAATAAGAAGCTACACACTGCATCAATTAAGATTAAAAAAAATTGTTGGCAGCTGAAACATTAATCACTGCAATAACCATCCAATCCTTAGCTCTTAATCATTTGCTGATTTAAATCCAAACAGTGACCATTTTTTTGGGCCAAGCATTGTGTTTTTTGGCCTAGACCAATATAACAAACCATGACTGTTCTGCTTGGCGCTCAAAGCAAAACTCCTCTACTCTGATCTGTTCGGACCATCGCTGACCTCAGAGCAGGAAACAGTGTCTCAGCAGTTGGGCAACAGAGGCCGTGTGTGTGTCAGTGTGTGAGAATAGGGCCTCACATCAGTGAAATAAAACACCGCTGTCACAACAGGCTATCCTTTTACACAAGGTGAAGGAAACTCTTTCAGAAACAGGTGCTTGGTAATGTACCTACATTGATTTTACTAATCAATACTGCTTTTAAACAGATATGGTATAAAAGCATGCTTAAAAGACACTCGGGCTAACCCGAGCGGCATGTTTGTAGCATCTTGGCTGAAATGTGAAGAAAAATGTATGCTGTGAAGTATACTGTGAACACTTTGCAATAATGTGCAAAGTGTTTTTTTCCCGTGATTGAATGGCTCTGTGTTTCGGCCCGTCACAGCCTGCGACACGGCCTTGCCTCATCCAATATTCAGCAGTTCCGTAGCAGGCCGTATAGCAGATGTGATGGCTCATGTCTCGCTTTACTGAATGGCTCCCTTCAAGGCATTTTGTGTCAAGTTGCTGTACAATGCTGGGTTTACTACCTAACAAGCCAGAGCGCTTTGTTGGACAGCCTAACACCAAGCTTCTCTGAAAGGTATCCTGTTCCTTTAAGGTTCTCGGGCCGTGTATGTCCCACGTGGTCGGTGTGTGCCACTGTGTTCCAGTTACGGACGGATGGGGGGGTAGGGGGGGCATAATGAGTGCTTCTTAAGGACCAGAGAAAGAGTGGGTGAGTGAGAGAGGGGGAGAGAGGGGGAAAAAATCCTTTCAGTAGGGAAAAAAATTCCTGAGGTGTTGCTATTCTGGGCCCATTCTGCACATACCTCGGTGGCACTGCCTGGGTAAAGTACACCTTCAACTGATAACACACAAGGAACAAAAGAACAGAGAGAGGGGGGGGAGTAAATTAAGGTGAAAGAAAAAGACAAAGTTAATAATCGGAAATGCCATCAAAGCATAAATAATATACCTCCAGATTATACCGCAAATTGCGTTTTTTTTTTTAAAGAGAGATCAAAATGCATTCCGAATTTTATCTCAAAATGGTTGATAATGAAAAAGCACAGGTTTTCTATTAACATGCTTGTTCTCATGTCATCATTTCTATAGTTCTACACTATATTGCCAAAAGTTTTGGGACACCCCTCCAAATCATTGAATTCAGGTGTTGTTTTTCAGGGGTTGGGCTCGGGCCCTTAGTTCCAGTGAAAGGAACTCTTAATGCTTCAGCATACCAAGACATTTTGGACAATTTCATGCTCCCAACTTTGTGGGAACAGTTTGGGGATGACCCCTTCCTGTTCCAACATGACTGCACACCAGTGCACAAAGCAAGGTCCATAAAGACATGGATGAGCGAGTTTGGTGTGGAGGAACTTGACTGGCCTGCACAGAGTCCTGACCTCAACCCCATAGAACACCTTTGGGATGAATTAGAGCGGAGACTGCGAGCCAGGCCTTCTCGTCCAACATCAGTGCCTGACCTCACAAATGCACTTCTAGTGGAACGGTCAAAAATTCCCATAAAAGCCTTCCCAGAAGAGTTGAAGCTGTTATAGCTGCAAAGGGCCAGACAACTCCATATTACATTCAAGTGCATGTGAAGGCAGATGTCCCAAAACTTTTGGCAACATAGTGTATCTTAAACAGCGACTTGTCTGATGGACGCTCTACTTGAATGCTTTTAAAAACATTTGTAATTGTTGATATGGTGAATTTTGCTGTGAGGAGATTTTTACGGAAGGAGTCTCCAGTGTCAGTGGGAGAAGTGTATAATTTGGCACACTGATGATGATTTTTCTCTAACAACGTGTCCTGTTTCTGACCTTCTCTTAGAGATTCATGCAAAAAAAAAAAAAAAATTCATCCCAGCTCTAAATCACTGCTTTTAACACAGAGTATGCAAACATGCTGGAATGTAACCATGACACTGAGTATTGAAACCGTTTAGGCTAAGCCTTTATTACACTCTTTATGAACATCGTTATAAACGCCTGAATGACAGACAGGCTATTTATGTTCATTTGTTTGGAGGGAATTAAACATGAGAGGAAAGGAGTAGCAGAAGGTTTAGTGTTAGAGCATCCTGACAGATGCTGCATCATCCACTTCGGAGTCTCCGTTCTCTGGACCGATGCTGATGATCAATCCCCTGGCATAACAAATAGCAAAAAAAACCAAAAAAAACAGCGAATATATGCTCCCACTATTAACCTATCAAATTCCAGCTTCAGTGGGAACATGCCTAATTTTAACAGCTAACAAGATAAGCTTCTTGCTCTTCAGTAAAATGATAGTTTTTCGTCTGGCTTCACTTTTTTTCAGATTAATAATGATATCGCAAATAAACTACCTTTATTTACATGATATAGTGTGTGGAGGTGACCAGAGCAACAATCATGCAACCAAACACACAGCTGAAATAGAGTAACAATCATTTCCATATTTCCTGAGTTACAAATAAACAAAACAGAACCAAAACATCTGCAAGCGCTATACGGTCGAGATTTTAGCTGAATATAATGGAGCTGGCAGGAACTTTTCTGGTCATTTTTTACGTATTTATATTTGATTTGATTTTTGCTTTGGTATGATGAAGGGCACAGCCGTTCATTCCTTTAACATGTGAACTGATAATGACAGCTCGCATCATTAGATCAGGGTCGGAATGTGAGGCACGAAGACGCTGAGCACAACCTGGGTTCATTTGTTCGTGTGCCGTTAATGGCGTCTGCGTTCACAGAGATCTAGCTTTCACACATCATTATATTGATGTAGGTCAGACTGCGGTGCTATTGTACAGAGTACTGGTGGAAAGACAAGTCCAGGAAGCTGTTGTAGATCTTTGTGGGGCGCACAACACAAAGAGACGAGTCCTAACCTCTTTATTTGAGTTTTGTGTGTGTGTGTGTGTGTGTGTGTGTGTGTGTGTGTGTGATTAATAAAAGTGAGAGTGGGAGGACACAGGAGACTCCTTTCTTGTGTATCTTGCCATTTCTGATACAGGCTTACATCAGCTGTGAATTTGCTGACACTAGTCATCTCTCTCTCTCTCTCTCTCTCTCTCTCTCTCCCTCTCTCTCTCCCTCTCCTCCTCTCCCTATCTTACCCTCCCCTGCTCTCTTGCTATGTCATTTCTCTCTCTCCCCTCTCTTTGTCCCACTCCTCCACTCTCTCTTACAGGACCTCTGGCTTGCTCTTTCTTAGTTGAGGCTACTGTAACTGGGTTAAAGCATTAGCAGCTTGGTGAAGTAGTAAACAAGGGGACAAGGAATACAGATTTCCTGGACTGAGCTGGACACGTCACTTGTTCTGTCTGGCTCTGAAAGACAGACGAAGTCTTTCGATTACTCTGGGAAATGTGTTTGCAACTCAACACCTCCAGAGTTAATCACAGAGCCATGCTGAAAGCATTTCAATCCAATTTTTGAGAAGGACCCTCCTGGGTGGTCAGTATCTATCAAAAGTATCCTTAAAGTCCAGTAAGTATCCTTTAAGTTCTGTAAGTTGCGAGGCGGGGCCCATAGAGGCCTATGGAGGCCCCACCATGCAACTTACGGGACTTAAAGGATCTGCTGCTAACATCTTGGTGCCAGATCCTACAGCACACCTTCAGGGATCTAGTGGAGTCCATGCCTCGACGGGTCAGGGCTGTTTTGGCAGCAAAAGGGGGACTAACAGAATATTATTCGGTGTACACACAGATGGGTGACAAATTAAAGGAAAAAATCTTCTCTGAGCTTCTCCGAGATTTTCAGCATGCCAAAATTTCTTTAGAGAAACTGTGAATATGGAGGACAACTGGATATGACACTGCTATTTTAACCTTCTTAGCAACAAGCTAGTTAAGTAATCTAATGACAGTGAGTTTGCTTCCTCAGTGTTAGTGTCACACATCTTCACGGGATATAAACTTGCAGGTCAGAGTTCATCAGGCTTCCATTCATACGAATGAGAACGATGATGACCGGAAATGCAAGCTCAGTGTGAAGGACTTCCTCATCTCGCTGCCTTCCAGCATTTGCATGCGTATGAATGGAAACAAAAAGTGTAGTGTGTCTGCCCCTTTATTTTCTACCCTGTTCTCCCTGCCATCCCTGCATGTTTCATTCCCCGTACTCGTATGTCTGATGTGCTGTGGTGTCCTGTCCAATCTAGTCAGTGTAGATGAACAGAAGCTGGCCACATTCCAAAAAGCACAACCCCCTCGCCTCTACTCCCTTTTCTTTAGAAATCCTAGCACAGGCCTTGCTTGCATAGAACAAACTTTACTATGCTCATCCCTCGTCATATCTCACACACACACCTCGGGGCATTATGACATAATTCAGTTCCTTGGTTACAGAACAACCTACATACCATCCTGAAAATCCTTACTCACACTCTCCTCTTCCTGTTCAAATAATACCTGTAGGGAGGCGCAGTGTTCCTCAAACCGAAACAGAAAATATCACTGCGCACGTCATCAGTATCGCTACACTCACGAGCACACACCCCCTACTGGGTGATGAATGGAAAATTAAACAAATTCCTGGTTTCACCGGAATTACATCTGATCAACTGATTCTGTTGGATCAGGAAACTCCGGCCGGCCATCTAAAACAACACCCAATAAAAGGAATAATAAAAGGAATAAAATCGCAATAAAAGGAAGCCTGAACACGACACTACTGAACTCTGAACTAAAACCATTACTGTCTGAAAGAATGTCAGGCCATAAACCGCACCTTAGACCTGGAGCCTATAACTGAACTTGTTTTATCTGGCAGCTGGAACGCACCTCACTATAATGCAGAGAACTTCCACAGAGAAAAACAATTCCGTCTGAGATGTAAAAGCCGGTCTTCTTAAAAGCCCATTTACAATGCTATGTTAATCACTGTTGCAACATGATCTCGTGCTGCGCTTGGATCGATCTGAACAAGGAGATCAGTGGTCTGAGGCGGTGAGGTGCTTCAAATAGCAACAGAGTCAGGTTACAATAATGTGGATATTATTAGTCCAGAAAGAAGTCTGGGTCTTTACCCTCCACTGAGGACATGAACAGAAAGAAATGAATACCTGTATAAAATGAATACAATCTGGATAATCACACCTTCACATGCAGTAATGCAGAGCTGCGACACTTAACGAGTGGCCACAACAAAAACATGACATCTTTACATGTAGAAATATCTTAAATATAGTCATATTTATCTAAATATATCGTAGTCTCCGCTCTAACTCATCCCAAAGGTGCTCTATGGGGTTGAGGTCAGGACTCCAAAATGTCTTGGTATGCTGAAGCATTAAGAGTTCCTTTCACTGGAACTAAGGGGCCGAGCCCAACCCCTGAAACACAACACCTGAATTCAATGATGCGGAGGGGTGTCCCAAAACAAATATAGTTTATGTGTCTATCCATTCATTACTGAGTAAATGCTTCATCCTGGTCAGTGGATATTGGGAACACTGGGCATCAGGTGGAAATAAACACTGGATAGGCCCCATCTCTTTCTCACACACACTGACACAGACACACTGAGGGGTAACAAAGTACCCCGTCCACATCCTGTCATGTTTTTGGGACAAAACCAGAGAAAACCAATATGGACACATGGAGAACATAAAAAAAAAAAAACCTCCACACAAAGAGTAACACAATCTCAGGAGCTGTGAGACAGACAGCACTGAGCTTCAGAATTTCACTGCATCAGCAGAAGAGTAGGAGGAAAGCAGTGAAGGATGGAGAGGGGAGGAGAAGAAGACAGCTCATTTCCTACACACGTTGAAGAATTAATTAAAAATCCTGACAGGAGGTCTGCAGATCAGAGGAGGAGGTGATTTGTCATTACTTCTATTATAACTTGCTCAAATTTTATGCATTGATATTTTCACATCATTTAGCTGACGATGTCATGCTAAAAACAAAGTCATGAAGGTTTTTCCTCAACTGATGAATAACATTTTAATCCTAATTTTAAATATGTTAATCCAATGAAAAATTACTGGGACCACACCCTGGTTAGGTGTATAACAGAGAACTGGAATGAGCTCAGACCAGTACATACTGATTTTTATACCTTTTCACTTCCTCAGTAGCTCATTCCTACAGTCGTATGAAGAAATGAGGAAACCCCATTAAATATTCAGTTCTTTATTAAGAAATGTCAACATGTCCGTTTCTGATCTTGTTTTAATTTGTAGCTGTAGATGAAAGTGATGTAACTGCATGTAAACAACAAAATATCACTTAGTTCTCACTTATTAAACAAAAGAAATCAACAAAAATGAGTATTCCACCTGAGGAAAAAGTTAGGACACTCTATGCCCTAATAGCTAGTGTTTCCCCCGCTGACTGGAATAACCTCAGTGAGACGTTTCTTGTAGACATCTCCCAGTTTCTGACATGGACTGGAAGAACGTCTCCCCCACTCCTCAATGCAGAACTCTTTCAGCTGTGTGATGTTTGGGGGGTTTCTCACACACACACAGTCTGTTTCTAATCACCTCACAGGATCTCAATAGGATATAGATCTGGACTTTTACTCAGCTATTCCAGAATTCTCCGTGTTTTCCTTTTAGCCGGTCCTTGGTGGAGTTACTGGTATGTTTTGGGTCATTGTCATGTTGCAAGCTTCAATTTTTTGACAGATGGTCTCACATGTTCCTCAAGCACCTTCTGATCCAATGTAGAATTCATCATGGATTCTCTAATGGTGATCTGGCCAGGTCCTGCTGCAGCAGAGCATCCCCAAACCAGAACACTTCCTCCTCCATGTTTCACAGTTGGTGTTAGGATCATTAGCTGAAACACTGTATTTGGTTTACGCCGTTATGGTGTCCAGATAATTCCGTTTTAGACTCATCTGTCCGAAACACATTACTCCAGAAGTCTTGGCCTTTGTCTCTGTGTTCTTTGGGAAACTTCAGTCTTGCCCTCATGTTTTTTTAGACAGCAAAGGTTTCCTTCTTGCACACATCCCATAATAATTAAAGTTGTGTACTCTCTTTCTGATTGGAGATTCATGCACAGGCATAAACTGTAGTAGAAGCTTGCTCTAGGTCCCGTGATGATATTTTGGTGTGAATTTACTTGGACGACCTGACCTGGCCATGTGGGCAGTTGTTTTAAATGTTCTCCACTTGTAAATGATTTTCTGGACAGTGGAATGGCAGATTACAAATTCTTTTGAGATCTTTTTCTATCCCTTACCAGATTCATAAGCATCAACAATCTTCTTTCTGAAGGCCTCAGAGAGCTCTTTGGATCTCACCATGGTGATAGCTCTCGCTTCAACAATTAAGAGCAAACCAAGCTAAATGTCTGAGGTTTAAATAAGACACGCCTCCTTCAAAATGCTCTGTAACAATGTTCTAATCATTTGCACCTGATGTGATACACCTGTAGGTCATTTTATCCATTTTAAGTACAAATAAATATGGGGGTGTCCTTACTTTTTCCTAACAAGAAATGGGTTTTTTTAATGACATTTTACAGATCATTTAAAAAAAAGTTAGGTTTTATTTGTTTAGTTATATTACTTGAATCTTTCAATATAGTTAAAATGAAGATCAAATGCCTGTATGATTAGCTATGTTAAAAAAAAACAAGGGGTGTCCTAATTTTTTAAAATGACTGTACATAAAGGAGTTAGACCAAATGTTTTTAGACAATCCTGTAACAGATCATACAGCTAAAACTGACATGGGATGCTGACATGGGAACCTACAGCCATATACAGAGTAATCGTGGGATCGGTCCATGAAAGCAAACATGCCGATGAGTCAGAGAGAGAGAGAGAGAGACCAAAGAACAGGACGTGTTATCAGGGAAAACAAGCCTATAGACTCACACACAACACCACACCTTAACCAAACAAATCATCCATGACTGTGCATGATAATGAGTTTCCAGTGTGCGTCTGGTATGTTATTGGTAATGTGTGTGTGTGTGTGTGTGTGTGTGTGTGTGTGTGTGTGTGTGTGTGTGTGTTTCATGGTATTTAACCCAGCATGCCCTGCTGCTCTCATCAGCGCTGAAGAATCTCTCGTCGCTTAGCGCAAAGAGGATCGGGCCTCTTTACTGCTACCATGGCGACAGGTAAACAGGCGTGAGATTGGTGGCATTGCAGCCGTCTGTGCATTGTGTAAAAGAGCGTGAGTGTGTATGGAGGGCGCAGGCGGGCGGGGGGGGGGGGGGGGGGGGGCACATGTACAATCCAAGCTAAACCGCTGAGTGGTTTGACGTAAGAATATCATTAAGGCAATACCGCATACCGGCACGAAAAGCTCGGCACACTGACTTCGTTTCAGGCCACTTCTGTATTCAAAAGAGTTCCTAGTGAATAAAGACTAAGAGGAAAAAACACACACACACACACACACACACACACACACACACACACACACTCCTGCACGACAGAAGCAAAGTGCAGAATCTCCGAACCTGCAAATGACCACAGCACCGACAAACAACACACTGGAGCTTAGTGAATTGTAATCAGATCTAATCATAATCTGTAAATTATTTCCCCTCGGTGGAACAAAAAGGGGACTGTTACACATTTAGAGACTGACCGTGAAACATGAATTGCATCACGTCATAGGCTGAACAACATGCCTGGGTAGAAACCACATGTAGGTGGATGAAGTGAGTGGTTTACATTAGAAAGCTAAAAGTTTTAGAAAAAATTTTTTAGAAAAAATTCACAAAACTGACCAGGACCAGCGTGTTGCGGTTCAGGGCTTTTTTTTAACTTTACCTTTAACATATTTCCTTTGCTAGACTCTTTTTAAAATGAACAGCATACCTTAAACCGACGTTCATTTAAGGGAGATACGTACGTTTATAACCCAAATGCTCTTGTAAAAGGACTCTAGAGTGAACAACACGACATGACTTAAAAACTTACCCATCATCATCCTACTCTAGAGCAACCGGCTTTCAAACTTTCATTAGCTGAAGTCAAATTTAATCAGGAAAAACTCCACCTGATTTGTAGTCTCATGCAAAAGCAAATGCAAACAAATCAAATAACCATGTTGTTATATGGATATCACTTTTGTAATCACATTCCTTCTGTGAAAAATTATTCCTTATACACATAGGTTAGGCGCCTTATAGTATCCAGTAGCATCTTCTATATTCTCGAAAAAATCTAGAAGACAATGTTGAATTTGACTGACATACACCGATCAGCCATAACACTGTGAGCAGTGAGAGGTGAAGTGAATGAGACTGATGATCTCCTCATCATGGCACCTGTTAGTGGGTGGGATATATTAGGCAGCAAGTGAACATTTTGTCCTCAAAGTTGATGTGTTAGAAGCAGGAAAAATGGACAAGCGTAAGGATTTGAGTGAGTTTGATGAAAGGACGAATTGTGATGGCTAGACCACTGGATCAGAACATCTCCAAAACTGCAATTAACTTTAACATTAAGCAATTTGAGCAACAGTAGCTCGTCTGTTCACAATGTTATGACTGATCGGTATAAGGCAAAAAGATCATGGACCTCATCATGCCACTCATATGCGCCTGTTGAACATCCCATTCCAGATTTTTCCCCTCTTTACTGTTATAATAATCCCCACTCTTCTGGAAAGGCTCTTTGGAGGGTGGCTATGTGGGTTTCTGCTCAATCAGCCACAAGAACATTAGTGAGTTTGGCCACTAGTGTTGGGTGAGGAGGTCTGCATTCTAGCTCATCCCAGAGATGTTCAGTGGGGTTGATCTCAGAACTCAACTGTGCAGGTTTACTCAAGTTCTTCTACTTTAGGCTTGAAAAACCCTGTCTTTATAAACCATTCTTTTTCATGCTGGAACAGGTTTGGGCCCTTTAGTTCCAGTTATGGGAAACTAACATGACAGCACACAAAGAAACCCTATACAACTGTGTGCTTCCACGTTTCTGGCAGCAGTCCAGTGGAAGACCCACAGACGCAGGTGATGATCGGCTGTCCACATATTGTTGGCCATATTCTGAATAAAATGCATTATGCATTTGCATATAAGCAACATCAGATAAAATAATGTTCCTGGCAAATACTGTACAAAAATCGACTTATTGCAACACTCACACTGGTACTAAAAATTCTGATCTTGATACAAGCTGATGAAGTGCATGCTGGAGTAAAAAATAAACAATAATGTCTCTTTAGCAGGAACAGCCTGATATATGGCGAGTCCTGTCCTGACTTGTGACTGTCTGTCAGATAGATGGCAGGGGAGAACCGCCAACATATTTTTCACTAACACTGACAAACAGAATCTTATCCCAACAGGGTGTTCCTCTATCTGCATTTTAAAAGGCTGTGCTGGTACTAGTGGGTGGGTTAGTGGGTGGGTTAGTGGGTGGGTTAGTGGGTGGGTGGGTGAGTGCAGCCAGATACAGGGCACAGCAGGATGCTAGCGTCTAGCGTGTAACTGAAACACAGGCACATGCGGTGCTACACAGTGACCCCTGTAATCTCCTCCTGACAAAGTGGCTTAGCGTCTATTGGTCATATGGCACACAGACACAGCTTAGACTGAGTCCACCTGATAACACACTGTCACACTGGGGGCTTTGCTAAAAGGAAAATACACACCATTACAATAAATAAATAAATAAATAAAAACATGCTCCCTGAAGAGAAATGAACAACACATAGAGCAGACCAATAAAATATCAAATCAAACATACTTACCATTCAGATTTCATTGAATGTATGGAGTCATTTAAACACATGGACATGAGAAAAAAACACACCATGTAATGGAAAATAAGTGACTGTAGCCCTGACAAAATTTCAAAATGAATCTCCTTCAGAACTGCAAAACAAATCCTTAAGACTCAGTGGACAAATGAGACAGCTCAGCCTTGTTTAGCAGCTAAGGCTTGTTACAACAAGAACAGAATATAATGGCACATGTCACATTTTAAAATTCTGTCACAAGAGCTTTTAACATGTGTGTTTTTCCCTTGAGTGTGTTGTTAGGCTACAGACTCGCCAAAACAATGTAGGAAAAACCCGACAGAGCCGATAAACACAAGCGCCTCATCACCAAACTCCCTATGTTATCTCTGAAAATGCATCATTCTGACCTCTGTCCACTTAACCAATCCTCACCTTTCCTCTGCAGGAAGAGGCGGAGCAGGGGCGTCGCCGTGGTGATAGCCTTGTGGTAGTTGTCGTCGTTGTTAATTGGCAACAGGTCCCCGTGGATGTCAGCATAGCCCACCAGCAGCTCCACGTTGGGGATTCGGTGGACATGCTGCAGAAGGCCATAGAACTCATCGAAGCGGCCTGGTTTGGACCGGTCAAGAGAGAAGCGCCGGAACTCTGCTCCAAACTGGGGTGAGAAGTAGAATAAACAAACATCAGGAAATATACACACAAACACAGGCATATCTGCAACTACGAAATATGTAAATAAAAATATTTGCATACACAAACCCCTAACCAACCAATTCTATTAACCCTCTTAGGTTATTAGTAAAAAGATGATCCTGTCAATCACCCACAGAAGACCACAAAGATTAAGACTCAAAAACACCTTATTATTCTGATTATTTCTGATTATTTCTGATTATTCTTTTGGAGTAGGCATAAACTATGAGCAGACTTTTCTTTAATTATTCTGGTCACCATTATGAAATGGTCTAGAAATCCTCTCATGCATGCATTTGAATCTGCTGGGATTGTTGGGTTTAATTGTTGAGATTTATGATCCCAAAGCAATCAGATTTAAGCCAGTTCAGGTGTTTGAGTGATTCTACAGAAATATCTAACTTCCTTTATTTTAAATGCAGTTATTGTAGGATTATACACAGTTATTGACTGATTTATACACCAGTCAAAAACATTCAAGATGCACCATATCCTCGCCAAGTCGGAACAGCTTCACTACCTGTTTAAAATTCTCTAGTTTAGGGAACTGGCTAAATACGGAGAAAAGTTTAACGAGAACCTTTTTCTGCTGTGAAGGATTTTTCACCAAACACCTTCACCCATGCCTGTCAAATTTAAAAAAAGACTACAATCTAGATGACAAGATGCCATGTATTATTTGATGTTATTCCGTACATTTTTACAGCAGCCACCAATGATGATGGTGAGCCTCAGGTTTATCACTGGCAGGTCTGAACAGTAGAGAAAATGTATTTTACTTCCTCTTACTGACAGACAAGCCAGAATGATGTATAAAGACGAAATCCAATTCTCAATCAGTCTGAAGTCACGGCATTTCATCCACAAATCACCGCAAAACACTTTTGTAAATATTTCTCTATTACATTACTGCAAACTTACACACATTCCACCCTCTTCAAACCCCCCGAAACTTTCAAAACTTGTTTCTTGAATAAAGATTATTCAGTGTGCAGAAAAAACACACAGCACCATGTTTGCTACTATTGAGCTGCTACTGTAGAGTAAAACCCACCCCTGGGGGAGGGACTTATGCATTCTGTGGATCATTTTATTGGACGAACAGAGGACTAGTACAGAATGAGTCATCAAACTTCCCAAATCATTTTCTGTCTGAGAAGTGATCCAAATTAAAAGGAGAATTATTATTATTATTATTATTATTATTATTATTATTATTAAATATACTAGGAATGGTGCAGTTTTTCCCATTTCAGATTTCAGGAGCACTTTATTAATGACTCTTTAAAAAGAAATAGAACCTAACAATACTCTGACTTATAGCTAAACAGTCGTTATATAATGAAGAATAATGAGGTGACTGCTTCATGTCTTAACCGTGACTCGTTTTTTGTGCATTTGTATGGAAAAATTAAACATATGTGGAGCCATTTAGGAGGAATAATTGAGAAAATTAGAATTAACATTTTTTGTGATTCAATTTATTTGTTTGGCGCTTTTAACAATGAATATTGTCTCAAAGCATCTGTACAGAAGTTTAAAAACATAGAAAAAACATTTATAAAGTTTAAAATGACTATTTTATGAGTTGCTATAAACGCGCTGCTCCCGGTTACCTCTCCTCAGGTGAGCGACACCAACTTCCGACTGAACAGCTACAGGTGATTACAGCTAAGAACCAGAAACAGCTATAATATACATTTCTCTCTCACACACATTATATATATATATATATATATATATATATATATATATATATATTATATATATATATATATATATATATATATAACAATTTTTTTGTCACATCGTTTCTGTTTAGGAAACAAAGTAACTGTGAAGTGCTTTAGCCTTTAGCAAAGGTCGAGCACTTCAGATAAAACAATACTGAGACACTTCTTCAGAAACACCGAAGGAATAACCAAACTACACAAATAACCATAAAACAACATCCAGTAAGAGGAAGTGTTATTAGGTTTTACAATAAATCGTTTCCCACGCAGCTACTAATGATTACCACCATAATTAAGTTGAAACCTGATAAGGTTTGGAGGAAGAATCCAATACCTAAAGATAAAAACACACACACACACACACACACACACACACACTAAAGGCTAATGATGACCACAGAGGAGCCACACTGGGACTAATCCCCGTGTGCTGTGCTGGGTAAGAAGTGATTACGCGCACCTTGCTCTTCACCTCCACGGAGCTCAGAGATCGGTTGCTCGGCACTCGGTGGTTTTTGTTCATCTTTCGCTAAACGGAGCCCACACACACACACACACACACACACACACTTGCCCTCCCGGGGCTGTCGCACTCATCCGCCTCCTCCAACTCGACGGCCTGAAGTTCCTTCTCGACGTAATCCAGGTGAAGCCGAAGGTCTCCGCGTCTCACTTTCTGTTCTCCTCCAAGCGGAATAGTAGAGACGGCCGCTGTCAATACAATGTGTTCTTCAACTCTCTTGTCCCCGCCCTCTCTCTCTCTCTCTCTCTCTCTCTCTCTCACACACACACACACACACACACACACACTGAGGGTTGCCAGGTCGGCGTACCAAAACAAGCGCAATAGCAAGACTCTACGTCATCATGATGGACATATTCTCCAACATACCGTACAGTCATTTCACATTCCTTTCAATAAACATAACCAGAGACTGCCTAAATATTCCATTTCAATACAATTTTATTTATATAGCATTTAACATTTAGCAATGGACATGGTCTCAAAGCAGCTTTACAGAACATAAGAAACGGTACAAAAAGTTCAAGATTAATGTTAGACTTATATTTCAATTTATTTTATTCAATTTCATTTATGTATTAATCCTGAATACCTAATGAGAAGCCTGACGCTACTGTAGCAAGGAAAAACTCCCTGAGTTGCCCAGAGGAAGAAACCTTGAGAGGAACCAGACTCAAAAAGAACCTCATCCTCATTTGGGTGACACCAGAGAACACTGAGAGTGTGATTATAAATCATTATAAACACAGAGAGTGGGATTATAAATCATTATAAACACTGAGAGTGTGATTATAAATCATTATAAACACTGAGTGGGATTATGAATCATTATAAACACAGAGAGTGGGATTATAAATCATTATAAACACAGAGAGTGGGATTATAAATCATTATAAACACTGAGAGTGGGATTATAAATCATTATAAACACTGAGAGTGGGATTATAAATCATTATAAACACTGAGAGTGGGATTATAAATCATTATAAACACAGAGAGTGGGATTATAAATCATTATAAACACTGAGAGTGTGATTATAAATCATTATAAACACAGAGAGTGGGATTATAAATCATTATAAACACAGAGAGTGGGATTATAAATCATTATAAACACTGAGAGTGTGATTATAAATCATTATAAACACAGAGAGTGGGATTATAAATCATTATAAACACAGAGAGTGGGATTATAAATCATTATAAACACAGAGAGTGGGATTATAAATCATTATAAACACTGAGAGTGGGATTATAAATCATTATAAACACTGAGAGTGGGATTATAAATCATTATAAACACTGAGAGTGGGATTATAAATCATTATAAACACAGAGAGTGGGATTATAAATCATTATAAACACTGAGAGTGTGATTATAAATCATTATAAACACAGAGAGTGGGATTATAAATCATTATAAACACAGAGAGTGGGATTATAAATCATTATAAACACAGAGAGTGGGATTATAAATCATTATAAACACTGAGAGTGGGATTATAAATCATTATAAACACTGAGAGTGGGATTATAAATCATTATAAACACTGAGAGTGGGATTATAAATCATTATAAACACTGAGAGTGGGATTATAACTCATTATAAACACAGAGTGGGATTATAAATTATTATAAACACTGAGAGTGGGATTATAAATCATTATAAACACAGAGAGTGGGATGATAAATCATTATAAACACTGATAGTGGGATTAAAAATCATTATAAACACTGAGAGTGGGATTATAAATCATTATAAACACTGAGAGTGGGATTATAAATAATCATAAACACAGAGAGTGGGATTATAAATCATTATAAACACAGAGAGTGTGATTATAAATCATTATAAACACTGAGAGTGTGATTATAAATCATTATAAACACTGAGAGTGGGATTATAAATCATTATAAACACAGAGAGTGGGATTATAAATCATTATAAACACTGAGAGTGTGATTATAAATCATTATAAACACAGAGAGTGGGATTATAAATCATTATAAACACAGAGAGTGGGATTATAAATCATTATAAACACAGAGAGTGTGATTATAAATCATTATAAACACTGAGAGTGGGATTATAAATCATTATAAACACTGAGAGTGGGATTATAAATCATTATAAACACTGAGAGTGGGATTATAAATCATTATAAACACTGAGAGTGGGATTATAAATCATTATAAACACAGAGAGTGGGATTATAAATCATTATAAACACTGAGAGTGGGATTATAAATAATTATAAACACAGAGAGTGGGATTATAAATCATTATAAACACTGAGAGTGGGATTATAACTCATTATAAACACAGAGTGGGATTATAAATTATTATAAACACTGAGAGTGGGATTATAAATCATTATAAACACAGAGAGTGGGATTATAAATCATTATAAACACTGATAGTGGGATTAAAAATCATTATAAACACTGAGAGTGGGATTATAAATCATTATAAACACTGAGAGTGGGATTATAAATAATCATAAACACAGAGAGTGGGATTATAAATCATTATAAACACAGAGAGTGTGATTATAAATCATTATAAACACTGAGAGTGTGATTATAAATCATTATAAACACAGAGAGTGGGATTATAACTCATTATAAACACTGAGTGGGATTATAAATCATTATAAACACAGAGAGTGGGATTATAAATCATTATAAACACTGAGAGTGGGATTATAAATCATTATAAACACTGAAAGTGGGATTATAAATCATTATAAACACAGAGAGTGGGATTATAAATCATTATAAACACTGAGAGTGGGATTATAAATAATTATAAACACAGAGAGTGGGATTATAAATCATTATAAACACTGAGAGTGGGATTATAACTCATTATAAACACAGAGAGTAGGATTATAAATCATTATAAACACTGAGAGTGGGATTATAACTCATTATAAACACAGAGTGGGATTATAAATCATTATAAACACAGAGAGTGGGATTATAAATCATTATAAACACAGAGAGTGGGATTATAAATCATTATAAACACTGAGAGTGGGATTATAAATCATTATAAACACAGAGAGTGGGATTATAAATCATTATAAACACTGAGAGTGGGATTATAAATCATTATAAACAGAGAGAGTGGGATTATAAATCATTATAAACACTGAGAGTGGGATTATAACTCATTATAAACACTGAGAGTGGGATTATAAATCATTATAAACACAGAGAGTGGGATTATAAATCATTATAAACACTGAGAGTGTGATTATAAATCATTATAAACACAGAGAGTGGGATTATAAATCATTATAAACACTGAGTGGGATTAGAAATCATTATAAACACTGAGAGTGTGATTATAAATCATTATAAACACAGAGAGTGGGATTATAAATCATTATAAACACTGAGAGTGGGATTATAACTCATTATAAACACTGAGAGTGGGATTATAAATCATTATAAACACAGAGAGTGGGATTATAAATCATTATAAACACAGAGAGTGTGATTATAAATCATTATAAACACTGAGAGTGTGATTATAAATCATTATAAACACTGAGAGTGTGATTATAAATCATTATAAACACAGAGAGTGGGATTATAAATCATTATAAACACAGAGAGTGGGATTATAAATCATTATAAACACTGAGAGTGTGATTATAAATCATTATAAACACAGAGAGTGGGATTATAAATCATTATAAACACAGAGAGTGTGATTATAAATCATTATAAACACAGAGAGTGGGATTATAAATCATTATAAACACTGAGAGTGGGATTATAACTCATTATAAACACTGAGAGTGTGATTATAAATCATTATAAACACTGAGAGTGTGATTATAAATCATTATAAACACTGAGAGTGTGATTATAAATCATTATAAACACTGAGAGTGTGATTATAAATCATTATAAACACTGAGAGTGGGATTATAAATTATTATAAACACTGAGAGTGGGATTATAAATCATTATAAACACAGAGAGTGGGATTATAAATCATTATAAACACTGAGAGTGGGATTATAAATCATTATAAACACTGAGTGGGATTATAAATCATTATAAACACAGAGAGTGGGATTATAAATCATTATAAACACAGAGAGTGTGATTATAAATCATTATAAACACTGAGTGGGATTATGAATAATGTCCTTTCTACAGTCATGTATAGTCAGTTGGAGTTGTGTATGGATATACAGCATATGCAGAATGTTATTGTGTGTGATTAGGAGGTTGTTGTCCACACGAGGTTGGCATCTTCTCTTCGAATGTCCGAAATCTTCATGAAGCAGAATTCAACTGGAGCCGGTCCATTGTTATAAAGTATACATAGTTATACGTATTATAAACACATACCTGTGTTTATAATACGTAGTTATAAGGCCATTCAGTGACTGACCACAACATTCTCCATCCAAAGAGAGAGAGAGAGAGAGAGAGAGAGAGAGAGAACATTTCCGTGGTCACAAGTGCATTTTGGGTAGTTTAGAGTAGTGCTGGGTGTTTCCATGGCAACATCAGTTTGGGTCAGTTGTAGTATAAGGATAGTGGTGAGAAAAAAGTGGGAAAAGGAAATAAACACATTCATCTTTATAATTAACGCCCTATGATTTGTGATTTATTTCATAACAGAATTTTAAAATGTCTTCCATTGAATTGTTTAACTTTAGTTAATGGTTGCCTACGTCATCTACAATGCCATACAAGTGTCCACTTATTCTAGATGGTAATGGGTCTCCTCAATTCAACTTTGAGTACAATGCTTGCTCTTACTTTTTCTTTAAAATCGAGACTTATGAGGGTTCATGAGGATCATCAGTGTCTTTATTGAAAATCTGTGTTGTATGTTATGTACATGCCACTTAATATAGGCAAGGCAGTTTACTCCAAATGATTTTTTAAAAAATAAAGTAGGTAAATTTATTAATAAAATATCACAGAATGACCTTATATAACTTATTTACATATAATGAATCGTATGCATACTCAACGCGCAACCTCCAACCACTTCTAAGGTCTTAGGTGGAAAATCTGCAGACATGGCAACACGTCCTCCACCACATCGTGACGTCATGCGCACCCAGGAAACGGCCCGCAGCTCGTTGCCGTGAAGCGCGCCCCCGCGGCCACAACACACACACACACACACACACACACACAGCCTGTATGTACACATAGACTGAAGTCCAAATCTCCTGTGATCATTAGTTAGCCAGCTTATGGTGTAAGAGATATATTTACACAGTATATGTGTAGTGTATGTATGTATATATATATCCACTGCATTTCGTTGCCTTGTACTTGTACATGTGTAATGACAATAAAATTAGATCTAATCTAATCTAATCTAATATATAGCCCTTCAGGATTCTGCCGTCATCTCTCGTTCCTGTTATTCATTAGCAGATAAACTATTCACGTCTTAAAAGACTTCTTAATTGTGGGAAATGTATCTGTGTGCTATATCTCAAATGAAAAAACTGTTTTTATTGCACTTTAATCTACTTATCCACGCAGCATTTATTTTACATTTGTTATATAAAATCTAGTCCATTCGAATAAAATAGCCATCTAGGAGCGCCACCTTGTGGTAAACCTGAGATATTAACCTTACACTGTCTGGCGCTCCAGACCGACAGGTGGCGCTAAAGCGCTGTCTTAAACACTCGCGTCGCAGTGGCGGAAGTGGGATTCAACAACACGACAGGCTAGAGTAGTAGATGTTAGTTAGCTACACATCTTCTTCATCGTTAAATAGGTAATTAAACTTAGAATTTAGACTAAACAAGCGTATTATCCCGTGTTCCTTTAGACGGAGTGCTGAAACCGTGATTGTTGCATATAAATTTGTAGTGAAGTGTCTTGAGTTAGCCTTCTTTAATTAAAATCATCATAACCAAGGCAAACCTTAGCCCAAGTTTATACTGTGTTCTTGTGTTTATGTGGTTTTCCTCATTTCTTCTCTTTGCAGGAAATGAAGCTTCCTATCAAATCCTGTCTGCACTTATATTTAGGTTTTCACGCATTAATATCCCTTGGTTAGTAAGTTTTCTTTCTTTAGGTCTCTTTAGAAATCCTTTATGGCCACAGAAACTAACAGAGAAGAACAAGTGAGGAGTGAAGCCTCATGGATATCAGTGTGTCCTAGTGGTCTTTGGGAGGTGCACAGAAGGTGGGAAGTGGAGAGAAAGCGAGGAGATGACACGCCTATGTTAGGATCCGTATGCAAAATCAGAGTGCGTCTCAAAAGCCACACAGAAGATAATTCCCAGCATCTTAGCTCAGATGAAACAGTGCCAGGAGTTAGTGACAGTTCTATGCAGGTTACAGAGCATCCTCGCTCACAGGATTCAGTGCTCCAGGTTCCACTGGACAGGTGGACGGTGCTGCGGATGGGAGAGGGACAGTGTGACATCATAGAGAGCTGTTTGGAGGGAATGAGGGCTGGAGAGATCTGTGAGGTGAGTATCGGTTTGCAGCTTGTCTCTCTCAGGGAATAATTTTTTTCTCAGTTGATTGATACATGGATTAACGTCATACAAGTCTTATATTACAGTATCCACATTAAATCACAGCTTATAGTGAATAGCAGCAGATGACTGTGAGAGTTTCTGATGCTGCCTCTAACTTTCTTTCATTCATTTTTATTACCCCATTTATCCTGGTCAGGGTAGATCTGGAGCTTATCTCCAGAAACACTGGACACGAAATAGAGATACATCTTGGACCGGTGCATTCACAGTGATCCACAATATTTTTGGCAGGTGTGAAGAAACCCAGGGAGAAACCCCACACAGACATGAGAAAACATGAGAAATTCCATACAGACAGGAGCTCAGGATCAAGCCAGGTGGTGCAGCGGGTAGCTTTGCTGCCTCAAAAATCCAGAGTCCTGTCAGGAGACATAGCAACCCTGCTGTATCCTATTGTTGTCTAAAAACATTTAATATTAAATTAATCATATATCTGTATTACCTAATTATATGCTTGTGTAAGTAGAAGAGAATACACAGAAAACACACACAGCCAATATATTTTAACCAACACAATTTAATATGAATACACATACATATTTTGCCCTGTTTAAACAGAACATAAGCTGTTCTATTTGTTCTTCACAATGGCAGCGTTGATTATTGAAGGTGATTTAAGGTCAGGTAATTGTATTATAGTGTACACCGGCCATAACATTATGACCACCTGCCTAATATTGTGTTGGTCTCCCTTTTGCTGCCAAAACAGCCCTGACCCGTCATGCACTGTGTATTCTGACACCTTTCTATCAGAACCAGCATTAACTTCTTCAGCAATTTGAGCAAATCATCGGACCACACGGGCCAGCCTTTGCTCCCCATGTGCATCAATGAGCCTTGGCCGCCCATGACCCTGTCACCGGTTCACCACTGTTTCTTCTTTGGCTCACTTTCGATCCATCACAATTTGGCCCTTGTCAAACATTTTTCCTGCTTCTAACACATCAACTTTGAGGACAAAATGTTCACTTGCTGCCTAATATATCCCACCCACTAACAGGTGCCATGATGAGGAGATCATCAGCCTTAAGCTTGATCAGTGTGTTATTAAACAACTGGTTATCATGTTATAGATGTGATAAATGGAAAACATGTACATATCTAACATGTAATAAACAGTATAGTTTGTGGAGAGGTGATTTATTAGTAATTTAATGCACTTAAGTCATATACTGTATCTTCATAATGTTGATTCTGTTTTCTTTAGTTCACAGTAAGGCCCCATGAACAGGATTTGAAAATGGCACCCAGTCATATTCATGCTGCCCGGTTAGAGAAGACAGGAAAGGAGCGAGAGACGAATAGTGAGTGTTTTTCTCTGCAGCTCCACTCATTCAGTCCAGGGAAGGAGTCCTGGCAGATGCTCCCTACAGAGAAGTGGACCTGGGTGTTGTCTTACAAGCAGCGGGGCAGCCGGCGTTTCAGCAACGGAGACATTTGGGGAGCAATGCATTCTTACTGCTGTGCTGTTAAGCTGCTCATCACTCTAAAGGCACATACTAAAGGGAAAGTTGGTGTTCCAAATGTTGATGGAAGCAGGGCCGGTTATAATGAAAGTGAATTAAATAGAGAGACAGAGGCAAAAAGCGCCGACATCCAAACTGAGGTATATAGGACTATGAAAGCAGAACTCCATTCTAATCTTTCACTATGTCAGCTTAGGCTTGGCCAGCCAGCAAAAGCCAAGGACAGCAGCAGCAAAGCCACTGCACTGGATCCAGCGAACTTTAAAGCCTGGTATCGCCTTGGCCAAGCCTGTCTGCAGTTGGAAGATTTTGCAGAAGCACGTCAAGCTTTTGGAAAAGTCCTAGAACTCCAGCCAGGTTCTGCCTCTGCCCAAAATGCCTTAAAACAAGTAAATGCGAAGGCAAAAGAATTTGACAGTAAGCTTGGGCAAAGGTTAAGCAAAATGTTTGCTTAAGGATCAGCAAAAATGTGGACATGAATCTAATTATTCAAGACAAATGTGAACATATTAACAGCCAAGAATGTATCCTAAAATCGGTATGTCCAAAAATATACAACACTTTAAAATTACAAGAGCCCTAGAAGCTCATGCAGTGAATTATATTGCAAAATATATTGCTCTATGCATGGTGGTGGTATTAGTTGTATGCTGAACAAATGGCAATAAAACTATTTATATACATGTATCATGGTTACTGCATTTGTTTGTATTGTGTTTAAGACAAATTGAATTGAAAAATCTGACGCATAAACCACAGCACGCATAAAATACACTTTATTTATGTTTAATATAAATAAAGGAGTTATTAGATTAGTTTAAATACTGCTACTACAAATTTCTTAGAAATTGAAAAAATGTCCTTAGAAAATGTGATATGGTTTATCAGTTCAGATTTAACAAACTGGCTTAGAACTGTTCAGTGACTTAAACTGAAAAGTAGATAAATGAGCCTTTGCATGTGGTTCCACTAAGATACTCGCATTTGTGTAAGTTTTATGCATAAATATCTATAACTTTAATATCATGATCATTATTAGTTTATTATTCAGACAAAAGTCAACATTCGTCACGATTGGTCTTTTTGGACATTGGTCTGTTTAGAACTAGAATAATAACACCAGTAGATGGCACCGCTTACCTGTTTATGAGACAGCGAACGCGAACAGAATTGAATTGTTTTGTTTGTCGGTGGCGCTTTCATGTCTCTGTGGCGCAATCGGTTAGCGCGTTCGGCTGTTAACCGAAAGGTTGGTGGTTCGAGCCCACCCAGGGACGAACTCTTTTTATATTCGATTTGTATGTTTACTTGCAGATATTATCCGAATTCGATGTAATGTCACAATTCAGAATTTCAGATTCAGATTCCGGAGTAACTATTTATATATTAACAACTGGATACATGAGTGATCACGATCCATAGGACATTCATGAAGACAAAGTAGAACCAGAAATAGATGGGGTGTCCAGCTTCTAATAATGGCTATTCATTTTTCATATTCGATTTGTATGTTTACCTGCAGATTTGATCCCAATTCAACATCATTCGTTAGATTTCTGATTCCGTTATAACTATTTACATATGAACTCTGTATCCTGGACTGGGCAGTCTGTACCTGATCTCCTTTTGCAATTTTTGCAACATCTAATGCGATGCGTGGAGTGAAGTTTATTTCAACTTTACTATAACGACAAACGCATGAGGCCAGAGAGTCTTATAAACATTTGTCTTGTCAATAATCGAAACAAAATGCCGAAACCCGGGATCGAACCAGGGACCTTTAGATCTTCAGTCTAACGCTCTCCCAACTGAGCTATTTCGGCGACGAATACCGATCTAAAGCCACGCCTCTAGACCTTACCCATACTCCTGTAAAATTTTTTGTAAGACTGACATTTGTGTAAAAGTTCCCATACAGTGCTCACGACTGATATGTAAACAAGTTACAACAGTAAAATAAGGTTTATATCACTTCAGGTGTTTTCTTCTTCTTTCGGCTTTTCCCTTCAGGGGTCGCCACAGCGAATCATCTCTCTCCACCTATCCCTATCTTCTGCATCCTCAACACTTGCACCCACTAGCTTCATATCCTCATTAATTCCATCCATATACCTCCTCTTTGGCCTTCCTCTTTGCCTCCTGCCTGGCAGCTCCATGTCCAACATTCTCCTACCAATATACTCACTGTCCCTCCTCTGAACATGTCCAAACCATCTTAATCTGGTCTCCCTAACTTTGTCCCCCAAACGTCCAACATGAGCTGTCCCTCTGATGTACTCGTTCCTAATCCTGTCCAATCTTGTCACTCCCAAAGAGAACTTCAACATCTTCAGCTCTGCTACCTCTAGCTCTGACTCCTGTCTCTTCCTCAGTGACACTGTCTCTAAACCATACAGCATGGCCGCTCTCACCACTGTCTTGTAACTGACGATACGCATGATAAAATTTGGCAATGTTTTACGCCGGATGCCCTTCCTGACGCAACCCTCTCTATTTATCCGGGCTTGGAACCGGCACAGAAGTCACTGGACTGTGACCCCCATGGCTAGACCCCCTATGTCTTAAAAATTGTTATTTAAATATAAGCACCATTTATTCAGTGAAACACATCATAACAGCTGAAAACAGAAGACCAAAGTTGAAAAAGTTATAACTCTAAAGCACGAATGAGCAGAGAGTCACGGTTTATCTCAAAGTGACAGAGTAGCTAACTCGCTAGCAGAAAAGCTCACTGACCATGTGCATGCGCATTTCATTTAGCTTCTCATAAATGTTATAGGTAGGTATTTGTATAAAATGTTATATTGTCAAGTGGTTATTGTGGTAATTCATACCAGTATGTATTATTTGCTGAGTTTCGCAGTGAAAATGTGAAGTTTTCCATCTTTGACGACTCACCAACTCACTGCACCGATCCGAGTAAAACTTTTCATCATGGTGGCTTTTTTTCCTCTCCCTCCCCAACTTTATTTATTGTAATTGTGCCCCACTTGTGCTTTTATTAGTTGTTTTCTCATGCCCACTACAATGGACAGCAACGACCCAAGGAACATTTCAAGAAATCTTTGGGAGGGATCGTCATATTTTAATCATACTTGTGAACTAATGTTGAAATAAACACAGTACAAGAACTAGTCTTAAAAGTTTGAAAAGAATATGCATAATGTTACAATAAATAATGCAGAAATAATACAGAAAAAAAGGTTGTTGTATATCCAAGAAAGTTGTTTAATTTCTTGCAGTGAGTCTCTATTAATGTCTGTGAGTTTATTTGCACTTGCCGGTTGCATTGTATCATCAAAGCATCACTGTGTATTGAAACAATTTTTTGCTTGACACAAAAAAAATGTGCTTTCTGTGTATATAGTGTAACATCTTACATCTGGTGGCCTTGTACTCGTTATCATTAGCCGTCATGTGGTCCACCGTATCAAACTGTACTTCCGGGAGAAGCTTTATATCCTGAGCTAATTGTTTGTATTAATGTTGTTTGTCATAGACTGGCTCAGGTTTTTGCATTCTCACCAGACACTGGGCCACATACTTTCTGAAATCCTGGATCCTGGCCCTCTAGGCATCCTGCCTGTAATCACACCAAATGTTAACTATATGAATGTTGGAAACTTTTAGGACTGAATTTCAATTCTGTACAGACTTATCGGCTGAACCGGCAGTTTGACCCTTCCCACTGCTTCACTGTTCAGCCTTGCTACCTTTGTAAGTGAACCTACTTTGAGAGAGCGTAGAACGGTGCACAGTAATGTATTTACCTTTAAACATTTTTTTTTTTTTTTACATTTATTTCGTCTTTCGTTTGGGAACGGTTTTGTCTGACAAGGCTTGAGTGCTACTCAACTGGAACCATGAGTCCATGATAAGAGTAAAAGGGATCACGATCCATAGGACATTCATAAAGACAAAGTAAAACCAGAAATAGATGGGGTGTCCATACTCGCTGTGCATATACCCATCTCTGTGTTCAGTGAAGAAATAGAGCACTGCTCCATACAGCTGACCTATGGACAGAGTACATTACTGTTAATCTGCTGATGTAAGGAGCTGATATAAGCATTCAAACAAAATATCTCACTTAGCGCTAAAAAGGACAGAAATCATGCTAAAGAGGATGCACTATGTAAACATTCTGTTGTATGTTTATATCTAAAAATCCACCACTTCACCTCGAGTTCATCTTATCTGAGAGTTTACATACAACACTCTTGTATTGCTTTGTTTATTCTGTCTAGTTTGACCTACATAGAATGTACAAGGCTAAGGTCTGGGTAGGCAAGGTCATTTTGAGAGTTGCATTTGAGTTCGTTTGAGTTTTGCACTTTGCATCTTTGTCTCAAGATAACTTATCTTTTTATCTTTATTGCATATGATGCATGGTGCTGAGATATCAGTGCTTCTAATAATGGACACTGTCCTATAATAATCTAATAATGGATACTGTCCTATAAATGTTTGCCACAGCAGATATTTAAAAACTGTGATTTGACTTGAAGATTGAAGTAATTACAAACTTTTATCATCATCTGCTTAACTGTTGCTACCTCCATTAGGTCATGTGCTACAGACCCTTCATGTTTGACCAATAACTGATCAGATAAATATTTTTTCAGATAAATATTGCTTTAGATAACAACTATATGGGATTTGACTTAAAGAGTAACTTAATTACCTTCTTCTCTAACACATACATATAGATTTTAGATGAACAGGAGTAAGGAAACATCTCACCTAGAGACACAATGAGCTGTAGAACAAATCTGTAGGAATGATTATACAAGAAAGCCACAACAATCCACAGACTGAAAGGTCCCCATAGACACGCAGTCACTGTCTCCATGCACACAGTGAAATTATCTGCTCTAGAAAGAAGATAGAGAAAGGAAAATGTGAAGAAGATGCCCCCAAGTACAGTATTAATTACATAACAACACAAGTTATGTTTACAACTTACATGACATATCTGCTGTCACCTTTTGAATATTCCTTCCCTGTGGAAGACAAAGAAAATGAATGATAAGGAAACAACTGTTGTGAAATGACTTTAGGCATATCCATCATTTTTGGCTATCAGTTTCATTTTACAGATTGATGGTCTGGATAATCATAAGGGTCCCAATATTCCCTTTTGTTTTATTCATTTACTTTACAAATTAATAGGCCTATTGAATCTTCTTCTTCTTTCGGCTTTTCCCTTCAGGGGTCGCCACAGCGAATCATCTCTCTCCACCTATCCCTATCTTCTGCATCCTCAACACTTGCACCCACTAGCTTCATATCCTCATTAATTCCATTCATATACCTCCTCTTTGGCCTTCCTCTTTGCCTCCTGCCTGGCAGCTTCATGTCCAACATTCTCCTACCAATATACTCACTCTCCCTCCTCTGAACATGTCCAAACCATCTTAATCTGGCCTCCCTAACTTTGTCCCCCAAACGTCCAACATGAGCTGTCCCTCTGATGTACTCGTTCCTAATCCTGTCCAACCTTGTCACTCCCAAAGAAAACCTCAACATCTTCAGCTCTGCTATCTCTAGCTCTGACTCCTGTCTCTTCCTCAGTGACACTGTCTCTAAACCATACAGCATGGCCGGTCTCACCACTGTCCTGTACACCTTCCCCTTGATTCTCGCTGATATTTTCCTCTCACACAGAACTCCCCACACCTTTCTCCACCCATTCCAACCTGCCTGCACTCGCTTCTTTACCTCTTTCCCATACTCTCCATTACTCTGGACTGTTGACCCCAAGTACTTAAACTCCTGTACCTTCTTCACCTCTTCACCCTGTAACCTTACTGTTCCACTTCCCTCCCTTTCATTCACACACATGTACTCAGTCTTACTACGACTGACTTTCATCCCTCTTCTCTCCAGCGCAAACCTCCACCTCTCCAGGTTTTCCTCCACCTGCTCCCTGCTCTCACTACAGATCACAATGTCATCTGCAAACATCATTGTCCAAGGAGACTCCTGTCTGACCTCCTCTGACAACTGGTCCATCACTATAGCAAACAGGAAGGGGCTCAGAGCCGATCCCTGATGCAGTCCCACCTCCACTTTGAACTCCTCTGTCTGACCTACAGCACACCTCACCACTGTCCTGCTCCTCTCATACATGTCCTGCACCACTCTGACATACTTCTCTGCTACTCCTGACTTCCTCATACAGTACCACAGCTCTTCTCTTGGCACCCTGTCATACGCTTTCTCCAAGTCTACAAACACACAGTGCAACTCCCTCTGACCATCCCTATACTTCTCCATCAAAATAGGCCTATTGAATATGCCTATTAAATACTGAATGAGTTAATGGACACCCTCCATGAGGTGCCAAGCCATTGCAGGGCACAATCGTGCACAAACTCACACTACAGACAATTTTGCAATGCCAATCTGAAAAGTGTGAGGCAATAGTGCTTAGCACTAAGTCATGGTGCCCCCTAACACTTTGATCAATGATTAATCTAGTTAATCTTATGATTAATTCTCAGATGAAATTTTATAGCTTTAATATTCACTCACAAAGTTGAGAAAGGAAGCTCTGATCTGCTGGAATGATGGTGTAGTAGAGAGAGAACCAGCCCTCGATGACACCATGAATAAAGCCACAGACGGTAAACCAGCACAGTGCTAACCTTCTCCAGCGACTCAGTCTTCCTCCACCAACGCGCTTTCCTGTCAAAGTCCAAGCTAACAACATCAACAGTCCTGACACTGAGAACAGGAAAGTGACAATCTCCAACATGGAGCGCTCATTTTCAGTGTAGTTGGGAATGGACAGGTCTCTGGGCCAGTACGGGTGACTTATAGCTTCAGCTGCCATCTTTAAAATCTGCAAAGACACAGAGTTTATCTCATAATACGGAGGTATTATTGGAGCAAATACAACACAACAGTTACGCCTTCTCAAATTCTTCACTGCAGATGAACAGATTCTATTCTACAGATCACAAATGAAGAAACTCGTATGCGGAAATTTTTGCTACATTTATGGCGCAAAACTTATTCACACGCTTGTATCAACAAATACGAAATGATAGATTTTGCACATCTGCAAATCTTTTTTTTGCATAATGAGTAACTACTTGAATCAGCCACTACTTTTTTCGCACTTATCTCTGTGAAATGTGGAGCGAAGGTCATTTACTCACCTGTAGAGGCAGGGGGCGGGCACTGTTCAGAGGACAGAAAACTTTTGGCCAATCAAAAGGAGGTCGTTTGGGACCTGCCCCCTTACACTCGAATGAGTCAGGGGAAAAAGCTTGCTCCTGATGTTTAAGGCATGTATTTATTATTATTATTCATTCATTGTCTACCGCTTATCCGATCTATTCTCAGGTCACGGGGAGCCTGTGCCTATCTCAGGCATCATCGGGCATCAAGGCAGGATACACCCTGGACGGAGTGCCAACCCATCGCAGGGCACACACACTCTCATTCACTCACACACTACGGACAATTTAGAGATGCCAATCAACCTACAGTGCACGCCTTTGGACCGGGGGAGGAAACCAGAGTACCCGGAGGAAACCCCTAAGGCACGGGGAGAACACGCAAACTCCACACACACGGCAGAGGCGGGAAATGAACCCCCAACCCTGGAGGTGTGAGGCGAACGTGCTAACCACTAAGCCACCGTTTTTTTTAAGCAATAGGAGCTGAGCTAACTAAAAATGATTACTAACGTATCTGTGGTGTAACTATTTGTGTTAGAGGGGGAAAAAAAACAAGTCACAGGTGTCCAGCTGTTTTGCCCCAATAATACCTTTATACTTCATCTCAGTGCGACAAAACCAGTAACTCAGAATAAAAAAAATAAGCACAAAAAGGAATAATAAACGAAATCAAGTTATTTAGCTAGTCATGATCTGCAACTACTTGCAAAAATACACCTGTAAGTGCAGTATTAAGCAAATAAGTCCATGTTGCATCATTTATAGCATGCATTTCTTTAAAGCATTCATTTACACACAGCTAACAAATAGTTTCTTTCACCTTTTTTTGAAAGCTGGTCCAATTTACTTACCTTGTATTTTAAATATAAATATTATCCAACAAAATGCATAAAAAAGACTGAGATTAAAACTAATGAAAGAGCAAAGGGCAGTAAGGGAACATCCAGGGCCAGGTAGAGCAAATTTATGAACTAAGCATGTGATAAATAACAGCATACCTGTATAAACAGATCGCGCCACAGAGTTCCCTCCCACTCCAATACCCCATGACCAATAAACACTCACGATGCTATGGAGCCAGACAGCAGGGAAAAGAGCGCTCACGATTTTACTGGACGATAAACTCGGAACACGGCTGACGTCACAGATAAGGATAAACGGGATTGGCTAGAACCACACGTCTATATGTCTAAATATAGGCTAAGTAGCCCAATAATAAACATAGCATTTCTTTACATTAAACTGTAACGAAAATAAATGATGTACGTTTCTTTGTTGTTTCTTTTTCGTCGGCGGTGAATCTGCAGCTTTGAAAAAATTTACACCGCCATATTTCTGCCGTGACCCGGATTCGAACCGGGGTTGCTGCGGCCACAACGCAGAGTACTAACCACTATACGATCACGGCAAGCTATCGAGGCGGCGAGCAGTACCTGAAAAGATCGCCTAAAGTCTCTTATTTCTAATTAGTTTCTAATTTCCGTACTTTAATACAGCTTATGTATTTTTTTTTGTTGCATGCCATTGCAGCGTGTGTAACACATGTTAAACCAGAGCTTCACACCTCCAATATGTTTAAACAATGTCAAGTTTCCCAGCTCAAAATCACACCTGATCCAACTAGATATAAATAGATGGCTTGATATACACCTCTTTTATTAAGGCAACAGATGGAGCTATTCCAGGTCCAGGTATGACCAGATGGAGCCGAGAAAACCAAAGCTACACTATAAGGTGCAGGTCCCTGCCCAGGTAATTGAGTACCATTCTCTCTACATTTTACTGAACAATTTAACGTCTTCCCCGAAAAACTCAACTAAAGAAGCTCATTAATTACCTGTTTATTAGAATCGGGTATTTTGGGTACACAGGAAATATGTAAATGTACAAGGCAGCGGATTGGGGCCCTGTAAGATAAAGAAAGTGTCATAGACCATAACGTTATTAACCCTGCAGCAGACGACAGTAACAAGTCCCATATGGTCTAGCGGTTAGGATTCCTGGTTTTCACCCAGGCGGCCCGGGTTCGACTCCCGGTATGGGAATCAATATTTTTTTTTCAACATTTAAAAGTTTCTTTAATATTGGTATAAGAAAGCATTTCAGGATCTCCCATAGAATACGCGTCCTTTGTGTGAATTTATTCTATAAATGTGTCCATTGCTAACAAAGACAGAAACCCGGAAATGTCATCATCAGGTATCAGCTGACGCTTACTGTCATGTGACCGTCTATGGCGACGCGGTGAATGGAGAAAATACAGGCTAGCATACAGTAAAACGCACAGATTGTGACGCTTTATCAAAGTATTTGAATTATTCTGTTTATACGGAATATACACGAACCCGTATTGACTTTCATTAAACCTCAAGCCGCGAATCACACGTGTGTGGAAATGGGTCTGGATCCTGCCTCTCTACGTTTAGACCAACAATTACTTCAGTTTATGGATCAGCTTGAAATTTTGGAGGAGAAAAGACAAAAACTTAACACGCTCATAGAAGATGTAAGAAATGGGATCGTCTGTATTTTAGTTGAGTTCTCTATGTGTAATCTTGATAGGCTTTCATTTGTCTTTTCACAGGGATGGTTTAACATTTCCAAGGCCCGGTACTCGATGGGGAACAAGCAGGTCTCAGCCTTGCAGTATGCCAGTGAGATGGAGCCACTAGTACATGTTTATGCCAGGTGCTTTTTTACATATTTCTGGAGCTTTTCTGCTGTGTAATTGTGTAAAGAAAAGAAAAAGCTGTACACATTTTTTTCTACCAAAAAATGAGATAAAACTAAAGATCATCAACAGGGCAAGAAAATAGCTTCCTAAAGACTGGCGTGTGTCAGGGCCAATGCCTAGAAGTGCTGATACAGTGGATCTTATGTCTTTGGAATGAAGTATTGCATTAGTATTGCATACACAAGTATGAATTAGCTGCAGTTTTTGCAGCCACTGTGTTGGTATTTATTCTAAGTAGTATTTAGATGTAGGGCGTGAAATGTAGTTGGAGTAATTTGGAGAGTAATTCCACCCTGAGTACTTTACATATATTTATATCTGAAATGCAGCCGGTCAGAAAATGGTGAAGCGGAATTCAAGTGCGAGCGAAAAGGTGATAAAGCTGAAGAACCAAAAGGGAGCAAAACAGCAGAGACCATCGGACCAACAGATGGAGGTAGGACCGAATCTACGATGATTTTTTTTATCTGAGTCCCAATAATTTGTAATAAAATCAAAACTCCCGTATTTGCAGGCCTCAGAAGGCGAGTGAACATTAAAAAGAACGAAAATATCGACGAAAAAGTCACTTCAGAAGATGAATGTGAGAAGGAACCGCAGTTAAATACAAAGAATGAGAAATCTCAATGTCAGCATCAAGATCCTCTGAAATGGTTTGGGATCCTTGTACCACAAAACCTTAAGCAAGCTCAGGCTGCCTTTAAAGAAGGTAAGTACAAAACCATGGGAAGTCTGTACAACACACAGGTCTGCAATCAGCAGGGTTTTAAATAAATAAATAAATAAAACAAATACAATCTGTGGCTTAATTAGTTATGCAAATTATTAGAATAATATAGAGGTATATTTTTAAAGGTATTTAAACCTTCAGTTTTTAGCAGATTTTTTAACTATTTTGTTTTCTGGTGTTCAAGTTTAGATGTTCTAAACATTTGAAGCAAAATTGTTGTAAATGGTATCCCAGTACTGTTAATGATATATACACTATATTGCCAAAAGTTTTGGGATGTCTGCCTTTCCATGCACATGAATGTAATATGGAGTTGTCCCGCCCTTTGCAGCTATAACAGCTCCAACTCTTCTGGGAAGGCTTTCCACAAGGTTTAGGAGTGTGTTTATGGGAATTTTTGACCGTTCCTCTAGAAGTGCATGTGTGAGGTCAGGCACTGATGTTGGACGAGAAGGCCTGGCTCGCAGTCTCCGCTCTAATTCATCCCAAAGGTGTTCTATGGGGTTGAGGTCAGGACTTTGTACAGGACAGTCAAGTTCCTCCACACCAAACTCACTCATCCATGTCTTTATGGACCTTGCTTTGTGCACTGGTGTGCAGACATGTTGGAACAGGAAGGGGTCATCCCCAAACTGTTCCCATAAAGTTGTGACTATGAAATTGTCCAAAATGTCTTGGTATGCTGAAGCATTAAGAGTTCCTCTCACTGGAAAAAAGGGGCCGAGCCCAACCTCTGAAAAACAACACCTGAATTCAATGATTTGGAGGGGTGTCCCAATACTTTTGGGAATATAGTGTGTATATATACAGTGCTGTGAAAAAGTGTTGGCCCCCTTCCTGATTTCTTATTTTTTTTGCATGTTTGTCACACTTTAATGTTTCAGATAATCAAACACATTTAAATATTAGTCAAAGATAACACAAGTAAACTTGGGTTCTGCAGCAGGACAATGATCCAAAACACAGCAGCAAGTCCACCTCTGAATGGCTGAAGAAAAACAAAATGAAGACTTTTTGAAGACACTTTTTCACACAGGGCCATGTAGTTTTGGATTTTGTTTTCCCTTAATAATAAAAACCTTCATTTAAAAACTGCATGATGTGTTTACTTGTGTTATCTTTGACTAATATTTAAATGTGTTTGATTATCTGAAACATTAAAGTGTGACAAACATGCAAAACAATAAGAAATCAGGAAGGGGGCCAACACTTTTTCACACCACTGTATTTCGTCCTTCAGTAATCTTTTCTAGTTCTGGATTTCTTTGTGGTCCATAGTAAATTTGTTATTCATGTTTCTGTCCCCCCCGTGCATTCATATTGTATTTATTATGTTTAATTTTTGCAGTTATTACTCTGGCAGCTGACATCTCAACCCTACAGAGTGCGATTGTGAAAACTAGATTGGAGATGCAGACTCAGATGAAAGATAAACAGAAGATGGCCTCAGAATTGAAAGAATAATGCATCACACATTAGTGTTTTCATTTTTTCCCCTAACTTTATATTTATTTTCCAGATGTTACACTCATGCCTTTTATGTACGACAGAGTGAGTGATTCTGAAGTTGTAAATAAAAAAAGAATAAATGAAAAAATGCATGTTTACACATCTATGGCTGCCTTTCTGTGAATCAGTTACAGTAGTGAATAATAATAATAAACCTGAAGAGATTTTGGACCACACTTATTATTTAAGCATTTTCACTGTGAAAGGGTTTAGAACCAAACGATGTATTTATTCAGGAGTCAAGACTGTTTTATTGTTACTATACTGAGTACAGTGAAATTAGAGCAGTCCTTACAGTGCAATTCACATACACGGATCAGCCATAACATTATGACCACCTGCCTAATATTGCTGCTAAAACAGCCCTGACCCGTCGAGGCATGGACTCCACTAGATCCCTGAAGGTGTGCTGTGGGATCTGGCACCAAGATGTTAGCAGCAGATCCTTTAAGTCCTGTAAGTTGTGAGGTCATTCTCCATGGATCTTGAACTTGTTTGTCCAGCACATCCCACAGATGCTGGATTGGATTGAGATCTGGGGAATTTGGAGGCGGGGTCAACACCTCAAACTGGTTGTTGTGGTCATCAAACCATTCCTGAACCATTTCTGCTTTGTGGCACGGCGCATTATCCTGATGAAAGAGGCCACAGCCATCAGGGAATAGTGTTTCCATGAAAGAGTGTACATGGTCTGCAACAATGCTTAGGTAGGTGCTACGTGTCACAGTAACATCCACATGGATGCAGGACCCAAGGTTTCCCAGCAGAACATTGCCCAAAGCATGACACTGCCTCCGCCGGCTCGCCTTCATCCCATAGTGCATCCTGGTGCCATGTGTTCCCCAGGTAAGAGACACACACGCACCCGGACATCCACGTGATGTAAAAGAAACGTGATTCATCAGACCAGGCCACCTTCTTCCATTGCTCCGTGGTCCAGTTCTGATGCTCACATGCCCATTGTTGGCGCTTTCGGCAGTGCACAGGGGTCAGCACGATTTAATTTTTTGGCAAAAAAGGAAAAAAAAAAGTTTAATAAATTGACAGTGAAATCAGCTTTCAGCTCCCTCCGGCTTCTCAGGACACTGTTTATAAAAGTTTGCTTTAGTTTTTACTGAATGATAATGAATAAGTTTCTGAACTGAACGAAAACTAACTGTCAAATGAAACCGTTTAACCAACCTGTATCTCAAGAAAGCCATAAATCCTTTTCATGGACATTTTTTTAATCTTGAATGCGTCTTTTCTGCCCCTCCTCTAGGTGATAGGCTGAGTGAAGGGAAAAAAGCCCCTCCCTTTTACTAGGTACTTCCTGCTGTCCAAAACACTTGTGCGCGCACACACACACACACACACACACATACATACACATACAAAAAGCTGTTTACAGCGGCCAGATCTTAATCTTGGTGTGTATCGTGTGATTCTGGCACTGGACCGTAAATCTGGTAGGCTAACTGCATAGATTTTGCCAAAAATACACAAACGATGCGTTTGGTTTAACATTAGCTGAATGCGCACTTGCAGAAAACAAGCGTGTGGTCATGTAGGACAACGGAGAAGATACTGAAGATCATCATCATCATCATCATCATAAAAGCACGGGCTGTTGAACCGGAACGCCATCACGGAATTGTGCAGAAAGCTGTGGGCTGTTTTAAAGGTGTCTCGCTGCTTCAGTGTTTCAGAGGATTTCACAGTCACAGATGGCGTCAAATTCTCGAGTGTCCATTCTCGATTACTTCAATATTGTCTTTGAGGGCGAAAATGGCAAAATTGAATCTAACTGCAAAGCTTGTGGCACAAGGATACAGGCAAAGCGCACAGTTACCTCGAACTTCGTTACACATTTAAAGGTGAGTCACTTAAATTCTACACACATTTCCTTTAGGACTTCATTCAATTCAATCAGATGCTAATTAGAAAATGCTGTACGCCCGTATTCAAACATGTATTTGCATTTGCATTCCCATTATAATGACGCATATTTTGAGATATAATTATACAGATTGTGTATTTGCATATTTTCAGGGTCAGTGACAGGTAGCCTTGTCAGTCAGGCACTGTGGACCCTGTAGTGTGGAGTGCGCTTTGGACTTAAAATGAAATATACAGATGACAATTGCAAAGGGAATTCAGTACTCACTATTTAGGATATTCTTACACCAATCAGTCATAACATTTTGACCACCTGCCTAATATTGTGTCGGTCCCACTTTTGTTGCTAAAACAGCCCTGACCCGTCAAGGCATGGACTCCACTAGATTCCTGAAATTGTGCTGTGGGATCTGGCACCAAGATGTTAGCAGCAGACCCTTTAAGTCCTGTAAGTTGTGAGGTGGGGCCTACATGGGTCTCAGATACTTACAGGCCTTAAAGGATACTTTTGATAGATACTGACCACTGCAGACCGGGAACATCCCACAAGAGCTTCAGTTTTGGAGATGCTCTGATCCAAACTCGCTCAAATCCTTACACTTGTCCATTTTTCCTGCTTCTAACACATCAACTTTGAGGACAAAATGTTCACTTGCTGCCTAATATATCCCACCCACTAACAGGTGCCATGATGAGGAGATCATCAGTCTTATTCACTTCACCTCTCACTGCTCACAGTGTTATGGCTGATCGGTGTAAGTTGTAAACACTTTATCCAGTATTCAGGGCCTTCACAAGAACATTGAGTATGAGGTCAGAATTCTGTTGGATGGGATGCCAGTCTATCACAGAGCAACACATTTTCACACTCATTCACACCCAGAGGCAATTTTGCATATCCAGTTCACCAAATGGCATGTTTTTGGAAGAAGGGATTAAACCAGACAACCCAGAGAAAACCAACACTGACACAGACTCTACACTCCACACCAGAGCTCAGGATCAGGAAGTGAGGACCCCGGTGCCTTGAAGCAGCACTTATATTTGATTTCTTCTTGTGGCTGAAGGGATTTGGCATCAAGTTCACAGGCTTGTGGTGGAAGGTTTCCAAATCCAGGTCTAGGTCCATGGAAAAACAACATTTAACCGACATTTAAGCCACGGAATTTGCTGACATAATTAATTCCCAGGAAGTTATAAAATGTTCTCTACATTATTACTTGATATATTGTTCTAAATAAAACTATATCTTTGTACATATGAGTAAACCAAAGCAATGATGATCGTATATTCGTTCAGGAAATGTAGTCTGTTGTATTGTTTCATGTATGTCATTTACTGCAGTGACCTACATTATATCTATTGATGCACCTTTTCACCTGTCAGATCAATACCTTTAACCCTAATCATGCGTGTGTAGTAGCGTATAGGTCTGTAGTATGCATAGGAAAAAAACAGGTTATTTTACACAGAAGAAATTAGGGAAGTATTTTTCAAAATTAATTGTGTTTGCAGTTTTTTTTTTTTTATTTGTCGACGCATAAATTGTGACATAATTCAAATGAAAATGCAAATCACGTATTGCTGTTGTGCATTTTTTGTTTACACAAATTTACAATGTCTGCCAGATTTCAAATGGAGAAGCCATTTGCCACTGCATTTCCCTTGTCTTACAATTTATGGCTCTGTCATATTGAGACAGCAATAGCAATTACCCCTTTTGCTATTTCACTTTCCCTGCTTTGCGTATGGAACCTGCCAAAATTCAAATGGAAAAGCAATTCCCTTTGCATTTGCATTTCCCCAAGCCTTGCACAGAAACCTGTCAGTCAGTGTGGACAAACGTCAGCACAATAATCTGTTCAGCACGTCTTCCTTCTTGGCTGTCGACTGGGACTGGTGTAGTTTTCCAAATACGAACCCGCCCCTCAGTATACTCCCACCCCCAACACTGATTGACAGGTTTCTGTACAAGGCATGGGAAATGCAATAATTGCGAGGTAATTGCGATTCTATTTGGAAATTTCAGCATACACGACACAGAGGGTGAAATAGCAGAGGGGATAACTGCGATTTCAAAATGACAGGGTCATAACTCATAACACATGGGAAATGCAATTGCAAATGGGCTTTGCTTTACCATTTGAATTTTGGGAGGCTCCGTACACACCGCAGAGGAAGCGACATAGCAGACTGGGTAATTGCTATTGCCATTTCAGTATGACAGGGTCATAACTCGTAACATGGGAAATGCAATTGCAAATGGCTTTTCCATTTGAAATTTGGCAGATGTCGGACATTCGTGTAAACGAATATGCAATTTGCATTTTCATTTGAATTATTATTATTATTATTATTATTATTATTATTATTATTATTATTTGAAAACGCAGTTGCAAATACAATATGCGGTTAGTTTTGAAAATAGTCCAGAAAATACATAGTTGTGCACATGAAATAATTTCTCTTCACACACCACATTTGATTGACAGGGCTACCTTGTGGATAATAAAAATGCAAATACAAACAGGATTTGAACAGTTTTATTTTCGCACAAAACATGCAACGTCAAGCCGAGGAACTGCTAATACTTTTTACAGTATTTCAGAACCACAACTGATAAGGCATGGAAAATGAAATGTCAAATGGACTTTTTTTATTTTTTTGCCAGCCGTTCTACATTGTGCAAAAATGCAAATGCGTGTTTCGTAATTGAATCTGAATAATGGCTCAAATTATGCAGCACATTAATAAGGACAGTGCAACTGCAAATACATGTTTGAATTAGCATTCTCTGATTAGCATTTGAATGAAGTCTGGAATTGCTGTCGTAGTGATGGACAATGGATTTTATATATATTAAAAAGGGTTGTTGGGTTTCTCTACTAGAAAGGGTTCAATCTAGAACCTTTTTAGGGAGCAGGGAACCTTGAACTATTTAAAGAACCCATGAGGAATCAGTGTATGTACACATAAAGGAATGCACTGAATGCCTTTATGATGGCAGGGGATGAAAACCAACAAAGAATACATAAAGGTTTTTGTTTTAAATTTTTAAATGTTTAATAATCACTAACAGCCATCATCTTTCCCACTTTCAGCGTAAGCACCAAGCGATGTATGATGAGTTTTTGAGGAAAAAAGATGTCAAAAGAGAGGCCTATTCTTCTGGAGCGGTGCAGTCCTACACAACCATAAGTGGAACCAATCGAACAGCTTCGCAGAGTGGGGCAGGAACAACCAAATTTGACCGGAGTGATCCACGACAGTCCCTCATTTCTGAGACAATTGCCAAGATGATCATCCGTGATCTTCAGCCTGTGCAGATTGTAGAGAACGAGGGCTTCCGTGAGCTGCTTAAGCTCCTTGAGCCTCGTTACGTCCCAGAGCCGAGTCATTACATACAACAGCAGCTCCTTCCGGCCTACAGCTACCAAGTACAGCTAGCAACCAAGCTGGCTCTCTCAGGAGTCGAGTCCTGCAGTATCACCCTGGACCTGTGCACAAGCAGTGCTGTTTCTGTCAACACCACTTCAGGCTACCTGGGCGTGACATGCCATTTCATAACCCCAGACTGGCAGATCAAATCCACTCTGTTATCATGTATTCCTCTCCAAAATTATAGGGACACTCAGCGCATGCTCACTGAGTTCGACGAGATCTGTCATGTTCATGATATCTCGGGTAAGGTGTTCCGCATCGTTATCGATCCCTCCCCTTGTGAAAGCCGATCTACCTTCCGTCTGCCTGGTTTTTATCTCCACGCTAATGGTGTTGTGGAAGATGAGGAGGAAGACAGTAGTGATGAAGAAAATGGTGCAGGTGAAGGTAAGAATGCTATAAGTGGGGCAGAAGAGCAGAATTCTTTAAATCAGTGCCTGGGTCGGTGTAGGATAGATTGCTTTGCCCATTCACTGAGCCAGTGCATACGAGAAGGGATCTGTTCGTCCTCTCAGTTATCCGCGACTCTCACTAAAGCAGCTTGCTTCTACAACTATGTTGCTGCTACAGTGACTCCTGAAAAACTTAGTAAAGTGTTTGTTCCTGCTACTGTAGGAAATGGACAGCACCCATCAGCTTTGGACAAGCACTGGAACACCCAGCTAAAAACAATGCGACAAATGCTTGAATCGTTGGACTTTTTGGAGGACATTGTAGACAGAAATGACTTGGCTCTCAACAGTGTGGAAAAAGCCACGCTGCATGAACTGGTCGAGATCTTGGAACCTTTTGAAGAAGCCACAGACATGGTCCAGGGAGACAAGCATGTGTCTATCAGTCTTGCTCTACCCAGTGTCCTGGGCCTACGTAAGCATCTGGCAGACGTTGTGACGCACCAGTGTGCAGGACTGGTAACAGGATTGACTCATGCACTGGACCAGAAATTAGCTGGCATCCTGGAGGACCCTCTGTTTGTGACGGCTACTACCCTGGACCCTCAGTTCAAGCTTTCTTGGAGTAGTGACCGAGACTGGCACAAGCAGGTTCTCCTGGAGGAGATGGGAAAGCACAGCCAGCTTGTGAGTCCACCAGAGCCCAGTTTAGATGCTCAGCCATCCCCATCTAAACGCAGCAGACTATTCTCTTTTATCAAAGAAAGACCATCCACACAGGCCAAGAGTATGGAGCAGGAGCTGGCTGCATACCTGCATGAGGAGCCCACAGAAGAAGATCCCCTGCAGTACTGGAAGCGCAAGTCTATTGATTTTCCTTTACTTTCACTAGTAGCCAAGAAAGTGTTTACAGTGCCAGCTACAACAACAGCTGTGGAAAGGATATTCTGCCTCGTGACCAAAACCCTAAGACCCGAACACTGCAGACTCCTTCCAAAAAACTTAGATACATTGATTTATTTGAAGGCCAACTACAGCATATTGTGGTCTTAACTGCTTTCTAAGGACATATTTACAGGATGCTGACAGTAGATTTGGTGTACTTGGATTTTTTGTAATGAAAGGATGCCTCAAACCCAATATATATGAGCAAAAAACTGCAGAATCACCCAAAGCAACACTAAACTCTTTGAGTCTGTCTGCAGGTGCTGAGACCTTTATAAATTAAATCAGTCATGTGGCATGTTCTGCACATGTAAACTGTTGTTGTCGCTACTTGGTTTTTACATCAATTGTATTTACTTTTATTTTTATTTATCAGATTCTCTTCTTGAGCAGCAGGAATATGGGCTTAATCAGGGACACAACGCTGGTCCTCTTATATATATAGTCTTAAATGAGAAAAAATTGCTCACTTTGAAACAGAACCCTTGTTATAAAATACAAATAAATGATTGAGAAGTTAACAATGTTAATAAAGTTCCTCGTTAACCTCAGAGATTGTTAATAGGCTTGAAAATGCAGAATGTCAGCTCCTGTATGGTTCAGTAAAAAGGTATTTGTCCTCTCTTCAGGGGATCATGCATGATTGATTATTCTGAATGCCTACCATGCCATAACTATTTGTGATAAAACTGGGGAGTATACCGGAGGAATTTTTAGTAAAAAAAAAAAAGTTTCTAAACAGTTCTTAAGGCCCATTTATGCTTTAGGCTTGCCACAAACAACAGCTAATACATGATGGGTCTATAAGGCTAACATTGAAAAACATGCCCTCATGTAAGGACTCCATGCTGCTATCGCTGGTCAAGTCGTGCAGTGTCAACGTGAACAGGACAGAGCAAAAATAGAGGATTTTTAAAAGGCTGGTGGTGTTTATATAACTCATCCACAATAGATTACACGTATATGTTGCACTGGCATTGCATAATTGCTAACACTTCCCATGTTTCACCCTATAAAACCAGTAACAGTTTAAACTGGATTCCTTGATTTATTCAGTGACCACTTTATCATGGAGTTGTGTTGGATCCAGAGCTTGGGAAAACTGGGCAAAAGGTGGGAATACACCTTGGGTAGGATGCCAGTTCCATAAAAATGCGTTTGTATGCCACAGCCATCTGAGGCCAGGAGCCAAGATAGCAAACCGGACCATGCTGCCTGGGTCTGCTCTTACTCTTGTCAATAACAGTGACACTAGCAAAATGTGTGCAGATAGTGCTTTCATTACCACTAAAGAGCAGGCAAATGGCAGTGTTTCAAAAAACATAAAGTTATTCGAAAAGGTTCATTCAATTGTGTGTGAGCAATTTAAAACAGAATTCAACACACACATATATATATATATATATATGGCTGCCAAAATTATAATAGCAATGCAAAGCTTGTCTGATATTTCATTTTCAGTGTTTAAAAAGGTTTGGTTCCACATTATTAGATGTGCAATAGAAATCTCTCCGTTTGCATTTTTTTAATGAGGATACATAACTTAAATTTGACTCCAGATCTATCAATCACTTGCCAAGATTGAACTTTTTCACAGCTGATTAACGTTATTCTGTGCTTATCCAGTATTGTACAGATGGTTTGCTCAAACTTTAAAGTCTTTGAATTGCATCCAACTTGCTTATTTTTGTGTAATTATGTAAAAAAAAAAAGGGCAGCCACTATTCACATTGTGCATGTCACCTGACAAATGGATGAAAAAGATTAGCTCATTCAATAAGAAACTGAATAAATGTGAAAAAGGCTGTATATATGTTTCCTTTGTACATCAGTGTACAGCCTAGGCTTCATGTATATTAATTCAGGCTTGGATACACCTTGTCATGAGAAGTCGGCTGTAAAGTGGAATCATTTTGTCTCTAATTTTTAAATGGAATATGTCTGCATTTTGGTTAAATGGGTGTTTGCATCTGACCTCCCCAGATGGTCGTTGTATGATAGGTAAAACATGTTTTTCTTGCACAGCTGAAGTAAACAACTGAAAGTTTGTGGTGATGCTAGGAGAAGTCAAAATAAAGCACTGTGGCATGTGACTGCAGCGCTGGAGACCAGATCAGATGCAATGCTTATTTAGGCTATCTAACGAAGAGAAGACATTCATTCATTCGTTGTCTGCCGCTTATCCGAACTACACTCGGGTCACGGGGAGCCTGTGCCTATCTCAGGCGTCATTGGGCATCAAGGCAGGATACACCCTGGACGCAGGGCACACACACACACTCTCCTTCACTCACTACGGACAATTTAGAGATGCCAATCAACCTACCATGCATGTCTTTGGACTGGGGGAGGAAACCGGAGCACCTGGAGGAAACCCCCGAGGCATGGGGAGAACATGCAAACTCCACACACACATGGTGGGAATCGAACCCCCAACCCTGGAGGTATGAGGCAAACATGCTAACCACTAGGCCACCGTGCCCCAAGAGAAGACACGATCCCACAAATTACATTTCCCTAAGTAATTTCCAAGTCAGTGACAGCAGATGGGCAATTTTTATCCTAACTGAAACTGAGACAGATGATGTGTCTTTGTGTTCTGATATTACTCCTAACCCGAAAGTCCCTGGCCCAGATTGCACTGTATACACACACAAAATCTAATATGCTCATGGCTACAGATTTATGCTGCACTTAAAATAACTCCTGCTCCTACTAACTGCTCTATAATCATTTTCCTCCACTGCATCAATAAGGGTTACGATTAGATTGTTCTTGAAATGAAACGAATAGATGTGATGGAACGAGCAATGATGACTAAGCAGTTTTGCTAAACACAGTTTGTTGCCATGTTGCTAAGAGGGAGATTATCTTCCTTTAACAGTACATTATAAAATTGCATGCTGATCCTGCATGCTGATCAAATGCATTATGACAGAGCTGGGGTATTTATCCTGTGCGCCTAGTATTTGCTGTACCTAAGAGAGAGATGGAATATCTGTCAAGTAAGAAGACGGTTATGGCAATAATATTTTCTTTTGGTTTAAAATTTCACATAAATTAATGTGTACCTGATTTGGCCTGAATAGAATGTGTCCCGCTGCCAGGGCTTCACTGACCTTTAGTTAGCCTTGGTGTGGGGGAGCTATGGCTTTGAGTTTAGTCTGTGGAAGTATCTGAAGGGGCTGACTCATACTGAACACACTGCCAAAAATGTTTATTAATAAACTGTGTTGTTGTTGTGTAGACAACTTTAATATCCAGCAGAATGCAGGAGTCAAGCACATATGTCTGATTATGTAGTGTATCCTCTAAAATAACAACCTCTTTGTTTTTGAATAGCAATTGAAAAAGAAAGAAAGAAAGGGCTGGAAATGACACCTGTTGACAGAAATAATGTCACTGGTACTGGTTCCATTGACATGGAGGGTTCAAAATATCAGAATGTATGCAGACCTGCCCCCCCCCCCCCCCCCCTCCCTCCCTCCCTCCCTCCCTCCCTCCCGTATTATCTTAGGTCCTTTTTATAGCATGTGAACAGGAGAGAGCAGCTGCCCCTCAATTTTCCGGTGACATTCACTGACTCCATGTTCTCTGTAGTCTGAACTCACATCTACAATCACTCCCAGACTTTAGTCCCTAGTGCTGTCCCTGGCTTACTGACATACAAATAACACTGCTCTTGACTAGTCTTCTCCAACGTCAGATAGGTACTGATCTCAATCATGGCAGACAAAAAGGCCACCAGCAGGGTAAGTACAGTAAAAAGGAAAGAAAAAGGCGTGGAGAACAAGGCTGAAAAACAGACGGAGAAAAAAGTGGAAAACAACACAGAGAGCGACAAACAGAAGGAAAACGATAAGGTGAAAAAGAAGCCGGAGCCAGAGGACGAGAAGCCAAAGGGAAACGAGGAGACAGCTCAAGGGGCTCAAGGAGGTGCCGAGGATGGAGAATTTCAACTGGAGCCTATAGAGCTACCTCCATTTGAGATCATTGTAGGGTAAGTGAAGCTCACTCAAGGACTCCAGTCTTGCTCCGCTCTTTAATCACTGATAAACTAATCTCCAGGGATTGTCATTGCTACAGAAAATAGAGAACCATGGATATTTATAGCAGCATACAAGTCACCTTAGTATTATACTTCAGTCTGGGTTAAGACCAAATGGGAGACATGTATGTATGAAGACACAAACTGTGCTGCTTAATACTTGGCCTATCGCTGTGTAAAATCCAATAATAGATGATTTGGATTCTATTATAGGAGTTGCCTTATAAAGGAGAATATGGTATAACATGATGAATATAATATGTACCTGCTTCTAACACAACTTGTAGGCTTAACTTATGACACTTTATTACAAGTTTTGCACATCATATTCATCAACCTTGTTTAATAAGGCTAGAGCTATTATTAACAGAGTACAGCTTGTACATTTGTCCACTGCCATTGACACTATAGCAGGCATATTAAATGTTTTAAACAGTAACAGTAATTATAAAACCATTTGCCAAGGTTTATAATAGGACACTACTATATTTTATCTTCTTATTTTATAAAAACTAAGTAGCTAGCTTCAGTGTTACATATTTTGCCTGTTCAGGCTGCATTATATATTACAGATTCATTTATGCAGATGACTCCTGGCAATTTACTGTTAAGATCAACACAGCTGTTAATATAATAGTCAATATAATGTTAGCTTAAAAACAAGTGGTTAAATTACATGTATAAACAGGTCAACAAGACAGGCCTGTTCAGAATGATTTCTCAAACTGATAGATCAACTGCCTTTGATGAGGATATTTTGAATATTATACAAAATAAGAAACCTCTGAAGATCGCTGACAAATATTGCTATCCAAAGGTGCGCGTTATTCCCTCAAGCAAGACAGGTTCCTGGATTAACATCCCTTTGCCATCGGTGTGCACGTCTTCTTCCACTCAAACCTACCAGAACACACCATCCTCAAATCTATTGATAAAATTAATGAAGCGTCCACATTTTAAGTGAATCAATGATTTTGTCCAGTTGTGAACTGAAATGCAACGTAACACAACAGCTCTCCTGTTGAGAGAACTGTCCAATTCAATTACAAACATTTTTCAAGCATCCTAGAAGTGGAAGAAGTAGGAGACACATTGATGGTATGATTGGAGATGGCTGTGATTGGTTCAAATACATATTGTTTCAGGACATACATGGGATGTTCTATTCGCAGACATTATTGCTATCAGAATGGACATATTTAAATTGGGCAGCATCAGTGATAGTATGCTCCACCACAAGAATAAGTAACTGATCACTGCTATATGCTGTAATGTGTAAAGACTTTGTGCATTATCATTCCTTTGTATTTCAATCTTTACTTTCCCAGAGATCGTCTCAACCCATCCTTCTTCAAGTTTCAGTTCAAAAATGTTGAGTACTCCTCCGGACGAAACAAGACCTTCCTCTGCTATCAAGTGGACATACAGGGTGGTGCGACAGAACCTGATGGTCTTCGTGGATACTTGGAGGATGAGCACGCAGGCGCGCATGCTGAGGAAGCCTTCTTCCAGCAGGTGTTACCTCAATATGACAAATCGCTGCAATACACAGTCACCTGGTATACATCATCCAGTCCCTGTGTAGCATGTGCCAATAAATTAACAGAGATCCTGAGGGCCAGAAAAACGCTGCACCTCAACATTCACTGCTCCCGCCTCTTCCTGTGGGAGGAGCCTGAAATACAGGCAGGGCTGAAAGCTTTAGCAAAAGCAGGGTGCAAACTGCGGATGATGAGGCCAGTGGACTTCAGCTACGTATGGTCCACTTTTGTGGAAAATGAGGAAGACAGTTTTGCACCATGGGAGGACTGTCAAGATAACTATGAGTACTATGATGAGAAGTTGACTGGCATTCTGGACTAGGGTAGGTGTGACATTAAACAAGTGTCTATCATCAGGAGCTGTACCTGATCTCAAATCCACAAAAGCTTGAGATCAGTTTCAGAACAATTCATAGCTTAATGCTTGCCTAAATCTGATTTTTTCCCCAGACAAACAGCGCTTCAGTAGAACTAATCAATTCGACCTGTCTTAGCTTTATTATGAAAATTCTGTCTTTTTATTATTCACTAAAACTTTTCTCTTTTTCCTCTAGGATTTAACTCTTAAAGGACATAGTTTTCCTCTCACTTCACATGCATCTTTTATCTGCTGGAATGTTTTGATGTCCTGTCCAATGTCTGTCCAACGCAGAGACACAGTTATGTATCTGAATTGTCCCTAAAACTTGATGGACAGTAATGGAGTACAAATACTGCACGGTTTCACTTAACCTCCACCGTCTATTGTTTGTATGTCTCTCTCTATTATTTACACTTGTACTCTATTTACATTAAATTGAATTAAATTTAAACACCGCTCTAGGGTATCTTAACAGTAATGAATGTCTTTGTGTGTTGTGCTTTTAAAGATAAATTTAAGGGGGATTTATAATTACTCTACACTAAAGATGCATATTTGATTGCCATAACCTAATATTCTGGAAATTCTGAAATTATAAAAATTATGCATGTGAATCAGATCTTTCACCACAGGGTCAATCCCATGTGAAATCACCAAAGGATCACGACTGACCATCTCAGGTGTGCAAAATTGTGCAAAATGTCAGACTTGAACCTGCATCAGTGTCTGAGATATAGAAACTTTAAAGGAGGAGAAGTGGCACAAAAACATAACTGTGTGCTATGGAAAAGGTGCAGAGGTCATTTCATTAAACGCTAGATTTTTTTTTGCTTTTGGCCCTCTATATCTCCACACATCAGATATTTCTTGATTTTCATATCTATTATTTGTATAGTTATTTTTTTACAACTAGGAACATTGGATATACACTATATTGCCAAAGGTTTTTGGGCTCGGCCCCTTAGTTCCAGTGAAAGGAACTCTTAATGCTTCAGCATACCAAGACATTTTGGACAATTTCATGCTCCCAACTTTGTGGGAACAGTTTGGGGATGACCCCTTCCTGTTCCAACATGACTGCACACCAGTGACCAAAGCAAGGTCCATAAAGACATGGATGAGCGAGTTTGTTGTGGAGGAACTTGACTGGCCTGCACAGAGTCCTGACCTCAACCCCATAGAACACCTTTGGGATGAATTAGAGCGGAGACTGCGAGCCAGGCCTTCTCGTCCAACATCAGTGCCTGACCTCACAAATGCGCTTCTAGAGGAACGGTCAAAAATTCCCATAAACACACTCCTAAACCTTGTGGAAAGCCTTCCCAGAAGAGTTGAAGCTGTTATAGCTGCAAAGGGCGGGACAACTCCATATTACATTCATGTGCATGTAAAGGCAGACGTCCCAAAACTTTTGGCAATATAGTGTAAGTTTAACCTCCTGGTAAAATAGCAGGATTTTGTAAGGTAAATAATTTAACCAAGATAAGCTATGTCAGAATTTTTTACATCTTCAATGTGAAATAACAAAATATATGAATTTAGTAGAAAAACAATCAGAATCTTTGTTAGGAAAAGTATTACATACACCACTGTTTTTGGGTAAGAGACTTGTCAGCATGGAACATCTTGATTTAGGAAAATATTTCCACTCTTTATTGCAAAAACATTCTAGATCAGGTCTCTCCACATGTTTTAGTCAGATTCAGGTCTGGGCTCTGGCCTGGTCATTCAAAAACATTGATCTTCTTTAAGCTATTCCTTGGATGTATGCCTTGTGTCTTTTGTTGTGGTGAGAAGTGAAATTCCTTTTCATCTTCAGCTTACTAACTGAACATTTGCACTAAAATTGACTGGTATTTGCAGCTTTTCCTTATTCTCTCCACTTTGATAAAAGACCCAGTTTTGGCTGAAGAAAAACACAGTCCTAAAGCATGATGCTGCCACCACCATGCTGCACTGTGGGTATGGTGTTCTTTTGAGGATCTTCACCAAACATACCTTGTGGAATTATAGAATTTATTATACCTTTTTCTAATTGGTCTCATCAGACCATAACACACTTTACCTCATGGTTTGGGGTCTTTTATTTGAGCTTGGATGTTTTTTGTAAGAAAGAGCTTCAGTCTTGGCACATAGAGTAATCAGTACTTTTCAGATATTTCTTCTTCTTTAATGCTGCTGTAGGTCTCTTGGTAGCCTCCTTGGTAAGTTTTTGTCCCTTTTATACATTTTTGGTGGGATGTCCTGTGCTTGGTGATGTCACAGAGGTGCTCAATGTGGATTCTCCTGATCGATACCATTCATGTTAAGCTCTTTGTGGACCATGGCTTCAGCAGTTGGATAAAACAAAGAAGGTATGAAGAAGAAACAGCTGATCATTATTTGGGGTTAATTCGAATAATTTCATTAATGATGAAATCTGTCTATCTATCTATCTATCTATCTATCTATCTATCTATCTATCTATCTATCTATCTATCTATCTATCTATCTATCATTTTGTTTTAATTAATGTGCTCTTTTAAATCGTACAGTTCCGTATATGATAGTCATACACTGATAATAGGAATATGAATAACATACACAAAAACTTTATTTTTAAAAAAATGTAAAACCTCATAAATCAGAAAATTTTAGTTATTTCAAACATATATTTGGTTAAAAAAAGAACTATATCATAAGTAATAGATCTGCTTTAGTGTGGCGATACAAAGGACCAGATAATTTAATATTATTATTAGTAGTAGTAGTAGTGGGGCATTGGTGGCTCAGTGGTAGGTTACTCACCTATCACGCGGAAGGCCCGGGTTCGATTCCAGCCAATGCCTCAACCCCAGCCACTGGATGCAGTGCCGGTCCCAAGCCCGGAAAAATGGGAGGGTTGCGGCAGGAAGGGCATCCGGCGTAAAACATTTGCCAAGTTGTTGTGCGGACCAGTTGGTCCGCTGTGGCGACCCCGAACAGGGAGCAGCCGAAAGCAAAAAAAAAAAAAAAAAAAAAAAAAAAAAAAAAAAGTAATAGTAATATTTATTTATTTTATCAATAATCAGGCCATACTATGGCAAACAGGCAACTGTGGATGTTTTGTTTTAGAAGTTAAAAACATTTTATGCTAGACAAATATCCCAGAAGAATTCATGGATCTAGCATAAATAGTCCAATAATAATCACTTATGGGACTTTCAAGCCTCTATATCTCAAAAACTAATTCAGATACAAGCCTAGAATTTTGAACACTATTTATAGGGAATAAAATGTATGAAATTAATTCCATAAATTATAATATTATGGACCAAATCAAAAAAAGAAACATCACTCACAATACATTATATGCATGTTTATGTTTAATTTCGCTAGCAACATGTAAGCAAAATAACAGTGCCAAAGAGGGGGGAAATCCAGGAGTCCGATAAATTAACTAACCAATCAATTAAATAATATATTAATTAAGCAATCAATTAATATATTATTTACTTACTTGATTAATGATTAATTAATTAACTAACTCTGCCCTGACCATCCAAGAAACTGATTAATAAACTAGAGAATTATATACAAGCTAGAAGTGCCACGTTGTCCCCAAGTCAAGAACAGAAACCGGTGCTTTAAGTCAAAGATGAACCAGACACTCAAAATATAAATCTTCTTCCTGGACTGTTGCAGACTACAGTGAGTACACCGTTATGGCTATATCTGTGTGCTGGAAGACGTTTTCAATGATCACAGACACTTTCTCCCAAGACAGCCGGTCCAAACCACAGCCGATCCTAAAACCCCAAGTATATATTCAAAAGCACAATTTTGAAAAGTAATCTGTTCTGATTCCTTGTAAATAAACACTATATTGGCAAAAGTTTTGGGACACCCCTCCAGATCATTGAATTTAGGTGTTGTTTTTCAGGGGTTGGGCTCGGCCCCTTAGTTCCAGTGAAAGGAACTCTTAATGCTTCAGCATACCAAGACATTTTGGACAATTTCATGCTCCCAACTTTGTGGGAACAGTTTGGGGATGAGCCCTTCCTGTTCCAACATGACTGCACACCAGTGACCAAAGCAAGGGCCATAAAGACATGGATGAGTGAGTTTGGTGTGGAGGAACTTGACTGGCCTGCACAGAGTCCTGACCTCAACCCCATAGAACACCTTTGGGATGAATTGTGCGGTCATGTTGGAACAGGAAGGGGTCATCCCCAAACGGTTCCCACAAAGTTGGGAGCATGAAATTGTCCAAAATGTCTTGGTATGATGAAGCATTAAGAGTTCCTTTCACTGGAACTAAGGGGCCGAGCCCAACCCCTGAATTCAATGATTTGGAGGGGTGTCCCAAAACTTTTGGCAATATAGTGTATATTGATGCCACAATGAATTAAAAAAAAAAAAAAAAAAAGACAAATATTTAAGATATTTAATATGTAGCATTGATGTCAGCTAGTGAAATACAAAAAACACTCCATACCGTGGTATTGACAGCCTGCTGACTCCATTTTCTAAGCAATGTGCTTTCATTGCTTCCAAGCTTTGTTTAAGTGTAGCATAGGTAGGTTTGTTGTAGTACTTTTTCTTTGTAATCTGTTTTGGGGTTTAAATGATACACAGTCAAATTAGTACAAAGAGTACAAACATACTGATTAACATCTTTACTTAAGGATTAAAACATGACAAGATGTGTTTTTATAGGAATATAATTGATGTGTGTTTTTTTTTTAATGAAAATCAGTGATGAGCTGTGATCTTATATGAAAATGACTGGGTGATAACATTAAGTTGATTATTCTTTACTCTTATACCAGATAGATTTGCCACTAACATTTTTTTGTTCATGACATAATTTACCCATTTATAGTTAAAGGAATGTCTCCAAAGCAAGTTACACCAATCAGGCATAACATTTTGACCACCTGCATAATATTGTGTCGGTCCCCCTTTTGCTGCCAAAACAGCCCTGACCCGTCGAGGCATGGACTCCACTAGATCCCTGAAGGTGTCCCTCGGATCTGGCACCAAGATGTTAGCAGCAGATCCTTTAAGTCCTGTAAGTTGTGAGGTGGGGCCTCCATGGAACGGACTTGTTTGTCCCACAGATGCTGGATTGGATTGAGATCTGGGAAATTTGGAGGCGGAGTCAACACCTCAAACTGGTTGTTGTGTTCATCAAACCATTCCTGAACCATTTCTGCTTTGTGGCACGGTGCATTATCCTGCTGAAAGAGGACACAGCCATCAGGGAATAGTGTTTCCATGAAAGAGTGTACATGGTCTGCAACAATGCTTAGGTAGGTGCTACGTGTCAAAGTAACATCCACATGGATGCAGGACCCAAGGTTTCCCAGCAGAACATTGCCCAAAGCATGACACTGCCTCCGCCGGCTCGCCTTCTTCCCATAGTGCATCCTGGTGCCATGTGTTCCCCAGGTAAGAGACGCACACGCACCCGGCCATCCACGTGATGTAAAAGAAAACGTGATTCATCAGACCAGGCCACCTTCTTCCATTGCTCCGTGGTCCAGTTCTGATGCTCACATGCCCATTGTTGCCGCTTTCGGCGGTGCACAGGGGTCAGCACGGGCACCCTGACTGGTCTGTGGCTATGCGGCCCCATACACAACAAACTGTCATGCACTGTGTATTCTGACACCTTTCTATCAGAACCAGCATTAACTTCTTCAGCAGTTTGAGCAACAGTAGCTCGTCTGTTGGATCAGACCACACGGGCCAGCCTTCGCTCCCCATGTGCATAAATGAGCCTTGGCCGCCCATGACCCTGTCGCCGGTTCACCACTGTTCCTTCCTTGGACCACTTTTGATAGATACTGCAGACCAGGAACACCCCACAAGAGCTGCAGTTTTGGAGATGCTCTGATCCAGTGGTCTAGCCATCATTTACATTTACATTTCTGGCATTTGGCAGACGCTCTTATCCAGAGCAACGTACAAAAGTGCTTTAGTTCTCGGTCAATAAATACATTAACACTGGTTCAATAGGACACAAACTTGGGATACCATTAGCCTAAACACTGAGTTGGGTTTTTTTTTTTTTTTTTTTTTTATAAACTTTGTAACATAATACATAAACTGGGAAAAATAAGAGCTAGTGTAAGTACTTCAGGAAGAGGTAAGTCTTCAGTTGCCTTTTGAAGACGGTCAGAGACTCGGCCGTACGGATACCTAGGGGAAGTTCGTTCCACCAGCTCGGTACCAGAACAAAGAAGAGTAGAGATGTATACCTACCTTTTTCCCTGAGAGATGGTGGGACCAGTCGAGCAGTGCTAGTGGATCTGAGTGAGCGAGGTGCAGTGCGAGGAGTGACGAGAGCTTTGAGGTAAGATGGCGCTGGTCCATTCTTGGCTTTGTAGGCAAGCATTAGTGTTTTGAATCTGATGCGTGCAGCTACCGGAAGCCAGTGGAGGGAACGCAGCAGTGGGGTGGTGTGGGAGAACTTGGGCAGGTTGAAAGTGGTGCAGCTGCATTTTGGATCATTTGCAGTGGGCGAATTGCGTTCAGAGGTAGACCTGCCAGAAGAGAGTTGCAGTAGTCCAATCTCGAAATGACCAGAGACTGAACAAGCACCTGAGTAGCCTGTGTGGATAGAAATGGCCGAATCCTTCTGATGTTGTACAGAAGAAACCGACATGAGCATGTCACATTAGTGACATGGGAGGAAAAGGATAGTTGATTGTCCATGGTTACCCCAAGGTTGCGAGCAGTGGCTGAAGGGGAAATCATGGAGTTGCTCAGAGATATCGCAAGGTCTTGGGCTGGGGATGTATCACCTGGGATGATCAGCAGCTCAGTTTTGCTGGGATTGAGTTTCAGCTGATGAGCCGTCATCCAAGATGAAATGTCCGCCAGACACGCTGAGATCCGAGCAGAAGCCGTGGTATCTGAGGGAGGGAAGGAGAAGATAAGTTGGGTGTCATCGGCATAGCAGTGGTATGAAAATCCATGTGAGGATATAACTTTGCCAAGAGAGTGAGTATAGAGGGAGAAAAGGAGAGGACCAAGTACTGAGCCTTGCGGGACACCAGTAGAGAGTCTGCATGGAGCAGATATCAATCCCTTCCATGTTACCTGATATGAGCGACCATCCAGGTAGGAAGCAAACCATTCCCATGCTGTTCCTCAAATTCCAAGACTCCTGAGGGTGGACAAGAGAGTCTTGTGGTTTACTGTGTCAAATGCTGCAGACAGGTCGAGGAGGATGAGGACCGATGACAGTTTGGCTGATCTAGCAGCATGTAGTTTCTCAGTGACTGCCAAAAGGGCAGTCTCAGTGGAATGTGCTGCTTTGAAGCCAGACTGGTTGGGGTCATGGAGGTTATTCTGCATGAGATAGTCAGACAGCTGATTACAAACAACACGTTCAAGAATTTTTGAAAGGAATGAGAGAAGTGATACCGGTCTGTAGTTGCTGATGTCTGAGGGATCCAGAGCAGGTTTCTTCAGGATGGGGATGACCCTGGCTTTCTTAAAGACAGTTGGAACATGACCAGACGTTAAGGATCCATTGATAACTGTGGTGATGAAGGGTAGAAGGTCAGGTGAGATGGTCTGGAGCATAGCTGAAGGGATTGGATCCAGTGGGCAGGTGGTAGGATTGCAGGACCGAGTAATTTTCAAAACCTCTTCTGCTGCTACAGTTGAGAGCTGCGTCAGTGAAGGAGTAGCAGAGTGCTGACTGTGTGATGTAGGTGAAGTTGGGAGAGACGTGAAGGTCTGGCAGATCCTCTCAATCTTCTCTGTGTAAAAAGTGGCGAAATCTTCGGCGGTCAGGGAGGATGGAGAAGGTGGAGCCGGAGGGTTGAGTAGTGACGAGATGTTGTGGAGCTTTCGGGGATTTTGTGCAGAAGTTTCAAGCTTTTCCTTGTAGAAGGAGGTCTTGGCAGAAGTCACGTCCAAGGAGAATTTGGACAGGAGCGTACGATAAGAGATGAGGTCTGTGTCGAGTTTAGATTTCTTCCACTTCCTCGCTGCTGATCGTAGTTCTCTCCGATTGTTGCGAAGCACGTCTGACAGCCAAGGAGCAGTAGAAGAATTCTTCTTGCGTATAGTGGACAAAGGGCAGAGAAGGTCCATGGTTGAGGAAAGGGAGGAGAGCAAAGTGTCAGTAGCTGAGTCCAGGGGAAGGGAGGAGAAGGATTCATGGTCAGGAAGAGATGAAAGTGTGCAGGAAGCTACAGAGGAAGGAGAGATAGAGTGGAGGTTTCGGCGGGTGAGAGAGAGGTGCTGGGGGTTACGTTTAGGCAGAACAGGGAGAGTGATAGAGAAGGATACCAGGTGATGATCGGAGATATGAAGTGGGGTAACAGTCATGTCTGTAGCTGGAGAGGGATGAGTGAAGACTAGATCCAGGACGTTTCCTTCCTTGTGTGTGGGAGGGCAGCTGTTGAAGGACAAGGAGAATGAATTCAGAAGAGCCAGAAGGCCAGAAGAGTGAATTTTGTCAGATGGGAGGTTGAAATCTCCAAGAACTGTCAGAGGGGTGCTGTCAGAAGGGAAGACACTGAGGAGTGTGTCCATTTCTTCCAAGAAGTTACCTAGGGGACCAGGGGGGCGGTAGATGACAATGATGAAGAGGTTGATTGGAGAGGTAACTGAAACTGCATGGAATTCAAAAGAAGAGATGGTTAGATGAGACAAGGGGAGAGGTGAGGAACACCATCTCTGTGTCAACAGCAGACCTGTACCACCACCCCTGCCTGATTCTTGTGGTGAGTGAGAGAAAGTATAGGAAGAGGATAGAGCAGCCGGTGTTCTGTGGTGATATCCAGGTCTCAGTTAGTGCCAGAAAATCAAAGGAATAGTGGGAGGCTAAAGCTGAGATGAAGTCAGCCTTCCTTACAGCAGACTGGCAGTTCCAGAGCCCACCTACCACCACTGTTTGAGACTGAGACAACAGGGGAGGGTAGATGAGGTTGCTGGAAACATGACCTCTGCTTCGTGGATGAGAATGCCTGCGTCTGTAAGAGGTCACAACAGAAATCGGTTTGAGGCACATGTCTGTGGTCTTGTCAAAGTATGAAAAGTGAGATTAAGGATGCAAGAGAACAAGAAAAGATGACAATATACTTACTATTTAAGTGAGTAACAGGTATTGACGAGGCAATCTGTATCTGTATTGTGTATTCCCATCACAATTTGGGCCCTCGTCAAACTCATTTTTCCTGCTTCTAACACATCAACTTTGAGGACAAAATGTTCACTTGCTGCCTAATATATCCCACCCACTAACAGGTGCCATGATGAGGAGATCATCAGTCTTATTCACTTCACCTCTCACTGCTCACAGTGTTATACCTGATCAGTGTATAAAAAGTAGTTCCCATAAAAAACTATTGTTCTTGTCACGTTAAACAACACAGTAGTGGAACTACAACCCGGGATTACTTAATCAACACTTTCTGAGCAGAATTATGCCTTTAACAGCAAAAAGTAATTACTCAGTCATGATAATGATCTCACCAGGTAGTACACAAATCGTCCATCCCTCTTAAGCACAGCACACTGTCCTGGTTGCTTCTCTGTAAGAAGAAAAGGGAGATTAGGATCAACTGTGATATTGAAAGTCAAGGTCAGTGTAAATACTGACCAATGCGCTTGCTTTGACACTCACGCTGTGCAAGGAGCTCCTTAACTCCTCCAAACGTCCTCTTAAAGCTTAAAGCAATGCCTGCGCCCATCTTGCAGTCCATGCTGATGCAGTGAGCCAGAGAGTCTGTGATGGGGCAGGAGAACAGACTTCCTTTCACACAATGGAGTTTATTTCTCATCGTTGGTCATCAAACGCAGCTCTTTTAATCAAGGATTAATAACACACACTTCCAACCCTTTAACACACAATTTAAACTGTAAAAATAAAACTGTCTTAGCTCGACTAAGATAAACAGATATATGTTCCACAATATGAATGCTGTGTATGATGCAGAAATTGTTGTTTTAAAGAGAGTTTAAAGATTTAGCTTTGGTTCCACAGCAAGGAAGTCCGTAGTGGCGGAAGTGCGGACAGCCAATCAGCGTGCTCCTGACGAGGCGGGGCTAGTCTTGAGACTGCGCGTTGTAAGATCGCTTTACTGCAATAGAGATGTAATTTTTGAGCCATTTCAGTGACTCGGGTCGGTCTGTCTGTCTGTCTGTCTGTCTGTCTATCTATCTATCTATTTTAGATATTTGTATATATCTAGAACACAACATATTGTTGCTGTTACAGGAAAATACTCAGCATGGGGTGGTGCCCAGTTGATTATTTTCCAATAGCAGCATGTCACAAAGTGTTTGATTCATCACACAGCAAGCCACAAATAAACAAGCCTACAGCCCATGATACAGCTCATGTGATGCTTATTTTTGGCACTATTGTGTGCAAACTCTAATTCCCAGGAGGTCAACATTTCCAAAGTCACAGAGATTACACTTTTCCTTCATTGTGACTTATATTTTAGATATTTTGTATATATTACTGAATAACTAGACTGTAAAAAACTGTGCTACAACGCAGACAGCCAGCAGAGGGCGACAGAGGCGCACAGTGAGAGCAGAGAGCGCCGTTTGTTCAAGCTGAACTCTGCAGGCTGATTCACCTAAATTCTCTCTCTCTCTCTCTCTCTCTCTCTCTCTCTCTCTCTCTCTCTCTCTCTCTCTCTCTCTCTCTCTGAAAGCCTTTATCATTTCCTAAATTAAATTAGCTACAGTCTTTTAACTAAGTCAGCAATCTTTATTAGCTAGCATTGGCTAAATTTTTAATAACTCAAGATCTGTCATTAAATATTTCATTTATCAAGTCAACTTATCAAGTTTTTTAAGACATGTAAAGTTCAAACAGGGCTAAACCCTCAGTACGTTGTGGAAAGTCAGCTTCGTTAAGGATGGGTTCAGGAAAACACCGAACCAAAACCTAAAATAACACATGGGGTTGGGATGAGGTGACCTTACTGAAATATAATAGCAACCCTAATATTAGACAGCACATGTGTATAATATGATGTAGAGAGGATAGCTCTGTGTGTCATTTCTAGTTATAATGGAGATTAACAGGAGAAGATGGCGGCAGAGGTGCACAGGGAGAGCACAGTTGTCCAGACAGAATTCTCCTTTCTGATTAACCTGGATTTCCTGCACCTGCCAGGCAGGATACTTCAGGCCAGTATTCAAGACAGCCCTTTGGGCTTTGCCTGTAGTACAGCAAACGGGAAAGAAAGTTAAGGGAAGAAGGGACAAGACATGGTCAGGAAAAGAGAAAGAAACAGAGATATAAGAAACAATTGGGAATAAAAGAGTGCACTAATGTATAAAAATGTTCCTGAAATGTATGTATTGGTGAAAAGTACCACTGAAGCGTTTAAAGTTGTGCAAGCTCGAGTGGTTAAGGCTCGGGGTTGTTGATCGGAAGATCGGGATTCAAGCCCCAGCACTGCCATGCTGCCACCATTGGGCCCTTGAGCAAGGCCCCCAACTCCCCTCCTTCCCCCTTGCTCCAGGGGTCATCATCATGGCTGACCCTGCACTCTGACCCTAACCCACCAAGGATGGCATATGCGATGAAAGAAGTGCAGTAATGTATATGTGACAAATAAAGGCTACTTACTTTACTACTTTTGGCATTTCCTAGCCAAGCTGTAGTCATGCTGTCCCGTGGTGTAGTGGGACGGCCCACTCGCCTGGGACGGGATGTTGTTGGTTTGAGTCTTGCTTGAGGCTGTGCGAAACATACCCGAACTCATCCTTAAATATTTATTATATAGGGGTGCACACTGAACTGTCCCATAACACAAACCCAGAAATAAACAAGGTTATGTAAGCTCTAGTTACTTGATGTCTATCTATTAATTTGTGATACTTCATGATTTTCAACACAACACCCTCAATATTCCCTTTAGATTTAGAATAGATTTTAGTGAAATACACATGAGTGCTTTTTAAATGAAAATGAATTTTGTTTAGCTATTCCAACAATTTCCTGTCCAGATTATCGTACACAGGGTCGTGGGGACCAGTGAACTCAGGGCACAAGGAGAGCAACACCCAGGGCACGGTGCCAACCCATGGCAGGGCATAACTGCATACACACACACACACACACACACACACACACACACACACACACACACACACACACACACACACACACACACACCCCCACCCACCCCCAACACACACACCAGAGACAATTTAGAGAGGGCAGTTAGCCAATGCATGAGTACTTGGAGGAATCCTCTGTAGCTCAGGGATCACACACACAGAGCAGAGGCAGGAATTGAAACCCCCTAACCCCAGAGTGTTACATATATTTTAATTAGATATGAATTCGTCTTTGGTAGCAAGGTGGTTAGCATGTTTGTCTCTGGTGTATGGTGTTTCCATGGCCTCTCTGTGCTTCACTGGTTTCCTTCAGGTACTCTAGTTTACTCCTCTTGTGCAAAGACATGTGCTGCAGGGGTATTGGTGCCTCTAATTTGTCCTGACTGTATGAATTCTTTCTTCGTATATCCCATCCTTGTGTGTTGGGGTCAGAGTGCGGGGTCAGCCATGATACAGTGCCCCTGGAGCCAGATGGGTCTTCTGGTCAACGATCCAGAGCCTTAGGTTGCCATAGGTTGGCACTCTGTCCAGGGTGTCCCCTGCTTTGTGACCTGAGTCCCCTGGGATAGACTCCAGGCTCTCTGTGACCCTTTGTACGATAAACGGTGCAGAATATGGATGAATGAATGTCTTTTCAGTTCACTGGAGCACAGTTAGCTAGTATTAAATCTTTTTGTCACTAAAAGAAAAGTTAAAACTAGAACTTGTTTGTGGTAGCTTAGTGGTTAATGTTCTGGACTACTGATCAGAAGGTTGTGAGTTTGAATCCCTGGGCTGCTGTTGCAAGACCTTTAATGCTGAGTTGTGTTAAAAAAATGAGATGAATTGTAAGTCGCTCTGGATAAAAGCACCTGCCAAATGTGTGCTTTTTTTTTTGTATTTATTAATGTTTGCTTAAATCTAGCCATGGGGGTCACAGTCCAGTGACTTCTGTGCCGGTCCCAAGCCCGGATAAATAGAGAGGGTTGCGTCAGGAAGGGCATCCGGCGTAAAACATTGCCAAATTTAACCATGCGTATTGTCAGTACTCTGAATTTCATACCGGATCGGTCGAGGCCCGGATTAACAACGACCGGCATCGGCGCCGTTGACCTACAGGGCGCCAGTGGAAATTGGGCTACTGTTGGTGGAAGAAGTAGAGGAGGGAGGAGAGTGCACAGACAGAGAGAGAAGAGGAAAGGTAAGAGTGTAGGACTGAGAATAGGAACTCTGAATGTTGGTACTATGACAGGGAAAGGTAGAGAGCTGGCTGATGTGATGGAGAGAAGGAAGGTGGATATACTGTGTGTACAGGAGACCAGGTGGAAGGGTAGAAAGGCTCGTAGTATAGGAGCAGGATTCAAGCTGTTTTATTATGGTGTGGATAGAAAGAGAAATGGGGTAGGTGTGGTCCTGAAGGAGGAGTTTGTGAGGAATGTCCTGGAGGTGAAGAGAGTGTCAGACAGGGTGAGGAGTCTGAAGTTAGAGATTGAAGGGGTGATGTTGAATGTGGTTAGTGGTTATGCCCCACAGGTAGGTTGTGAGTTAGAGGAGAAAGAGAGATTCTGGAGTGAATTAGATGAGGTGATGGAGAGTATTCCCACGGGTGAGAGAGTGGTGATAGGAGCGGATTTTAATGGACATGTTGGTGAGGGGAACAGAGGTAATGAGGAGGTGATGGGCAAGTTTGGAGTTAAGGAAAGGAACCTTGAAGGACAGATGGTAGTGGACTTTGCTAAGAGGATGGACATGGTTGTGGTTAACACTTATTTTCAGAAGAGGGAGGAGCATAGAGTGACTTACAAGAGTGGAGGTAGGAGAACACAGGTAGACTACATCCTATGTAGAAGAGGCAATCTGAAAGAGATTAGTGACTGTAAAGTGGTAGTGGGAGAGAGTGTAGCCAGACAGCATAGGATGGTGGTGTGTAGGATGACTTTGATGGTCTGTAAGAAGAAGAGGTCAAAGATAGAGATAGAGAAGAAAACCAAGTGGTGGAAGCTGAAAAAGGAGGAATGTTGTGAGGAATTTAGACAGAAGTTGAGGCAGGCTCTGGGTGGTCAGGTAGTGCTGCCAGATGACTGGGAAACTACAGCAGAAGTGATTAGGGAGACAGGGAGAAAGGTGCTGGGTGTGTCATCTGGAAGGAGGAAAGAAGATAAGGAGACTTGGTGGTGGAATGAGGAAGTTCAGGATAGTGTCCAGAGGAAGAGGTTAGCCAAGAAGAAGTGGGACGTGGACAGGACTGAAGAGAATAGACAGGAATACAAGGAGTTACAGCGCAGAGTGAAGAGGGAGGTGTCTAAGGCCAAGCAGAAGGCATATGACGAGGTGTACACTAGGTTAGACACTAGAGAAGGAGAGAAGGACTTGTACAGGTTAGCTAGGCAGATGGATCGAGATGGGAAGGATGTGCAGCAAGTTAGAGTTATTAAGGATAGAGATGGAAGGGTGCTCACAAGTGAGGAGAGTGTACAGAGGAGATGGAAGGAATACTTTGAGGAGAAGGGGTGAACTCTGTGGAACAGAAAGTAGATAAGATTAGAAAGGATGAAGTCAGGAAGGCTTTGAAGAGGATGAAAAGTGGAAAGGCAGTTGGTCCTGACGACATCCCGGTGGAGGTCTGGAAGTGTCTGGGAGAGGCAGCAGTGGAATTTTTAACTAGTTTGTTCAACAGGGTTTTAGAGAGTGAGAGGATGCCTGAGGAATGGAGAAGAAGTGTGTTAGTGCCGATCTTTAAGAATAAGGGTGACATGCAGAGTTGCAGCAACTATAGGGGGATAAAGTTGATGAGCCGTACAATGAAGCTATGGGAAAGAGTAGTGGAAGCTAGGTTAAGGAAGGTTGTGGAAATTTGTGAGCAGCAGTATGGCTTCATGCCCAGAAAGAGCACAACAGATGCAATTTTTGCTCTGAGAATTTTGATGGAGAAGTATAGGGATGGTCAGAGGGAGTTGCACTGTGTTTGTAGACTTGGAGAAAGCGTATGACAGGGTGCCAAGAGAAGAGCTGTGGTACTGTATGAGGAAGTCAGGAGTATCAGAGAAGTATGTCAGAGTGGTGCAGGACATGTATGAGAGGAGCAGGACAGTGGTGAGGTGTGCTGTAGGTCAGACAGAGGAGTTCAAAGTGGAGGTGGGACTGCATCAGGGATCGGCTCTGAGCCCCTTCCTGTTTGCTATAGTGATGGACCAGTTGTCAGAGGAGGTCAGACAGGAGTCTCCTTGGACAATGATGTTTGCAGATGACATTGTGATCTGTAGTGAGAGCAGGGAGCAGGTGGAGGAAAACCTGGAGAGGTGGAGGTTTGCGCTGGAGAGAAGAGGAATGAAAGTCAGTGGTAGTAAGACTGAGTACATGTGTGTGAATGAAAGGGAGGGAAGTGGAACAGTAAGGTTACAGGGTGAAGAGGTGAAGAAGGTACAGGAGTTTAAGTACTTGGGGTCAACAGTCCAGAGTAATGGAGAGTGTGGGAAAGAGGTAAAGAAGCGAGTGCAGGCAGGATGGAATGGGTGGAGAAAGGTGTGGGGAGTTCTGTGTGATAGGAAAATATCAGCGAGAATCAAGGGGAAGGTGTACAGGACAGTGGTGAGACCGGCCATGCTGTATGGTTTAGAGACAGTGTCACTGAGGAAGAGACAGGAGTCAGAGCTAGAGGTAGCAGAGCTGAAGATGTTGAGGTTCTCTTTGGGAGTGACAAGATTGGACAGGATTAGGAACGAGTACATCAGAGGGACAGCTCATGTTGGACGTTTGGGGGACAAAGTTAGGGAGGCCAGATTAAGATGGTTTGGACATGTTCAGAGGAGGGAGAGTGAGTATATTGGTAGGAGAATGTTGGACATGGAGCTGCCAGGCAGGAGGCAAAGAGGAAGGCCAAAGAGGAGGTATATGGATGGAATTAATGAGGATATGAAGCTAGTGGGTGCAAGTGTTGAGGATGCAGAAGATAGGGATAGGTGGAGAGAGATGATTCGCTGTGGAGACCCCTGAAGGGAAAAGCCGAAAGAAGATTAATGTTTGCTTAAGTGGGTCTTAAAAACTCACACACACAAACACACACACTAATTTGGTACAAAAAGCTGCAGGTAGGCTGTTGCCACATTTTTTCACTCAGGGCTGATTTTAAGACAATGCAACTGTGCCGTTTTTAATGGCCGTGGCTCCATAATGATGACTCAGAGTCTGATATCTGGCAAAATATTTCTTAAATTTTATTAAATTTATCTTCAGTAAGTACTCAAGGACTCATTTCCAGGGGGCTTATCTTCACTCCTGTATTTGCACCTTGAACAAAATTCTGGATGGTATCATTCAGTGGGAAATACATTTAGAAAAACTAAGAAGAAATATGTTTTTGTTAGAAAAAAGTTATCTTTCTTGATCATTAAATGTCTTTGTATGAAAACAATTCATGTGAACAAGCAAAGTGTTTCTGTGAATAATGCTAAGAATGACTTGCTCATATGTGTGTACAGATCACATCTTATTTATAAGCTCTAAACATGTTAATAGCCATTTGGGAGATTTGATCCAAAACATACAGTAGAATGATAATCATTTATCTGTTTAATTTATTTCACATGAAACCTACTTTAAAAATATAATATGCCTCATTTGTGTTTGAGTTAATTGCCATCCTCGACCCAAGCCAAGTAGAAATTACACCGATCAGGTATAACATTGTGAGCAGTGAGAGGTGAAGTGAATAAGACTGAGTATCTCCTCATCATGGCACCTGTTAGTGGGTGGGATATATTAGGCAGCAAGTGAACATTTTGTCCTCAAAGTTGATGTGTTAGAAGCAGGAAAAATGGACAAGTGTAAGGATTTGAGCTTCGAGTTTGATGAAGGGCCAAATTGTGATGGCTAGACCACTGGATCAGAACATCTCCAAAACTGCCGCTCTTGTGGGGTGTTCCCGGTCTGCAGTGGTCACTATCTATCAAAAGTGTTCCAAGGAACACAGTGATACAGTGGTGACCCGGAGACAGGGTCATGGGCGGCCGAGCCTCATTGATCCAACAGACGAGCTACTGTTGCTCAAATTGCTGAAGAAGTTAATACTGGTTCTGATAGAAAGGTGTCAGAATACACAGTGCAGGACGGGTCAGGGCTGTTTTGGCAGCAAAAGGAGGACCAACACAATATTAGGCAGGTGGTCATAATGTTACGCCTGATCGGTGTAATAGATAATACAGTGCAGATTTTAATATATACAGAACGTTGCATTTGCAACATTACAGATGAACAGAAATGCAAAGCAAAAAAACAAAACAAACATTTGGCATTTCCCTTGTGCATATCTCTGTGCCATTTCAAAGGTCGATTTTTGCTTCGGGAAAAGGTTGCCTCGCTCCATAGTCTTTATTCACAAAACTTATAGTGTTTATGGTAGATCATAAAGACTGAACAGACTGTGTGAAATCTTGGCTGAGGAGGCATTTGGATCGTGGATCTACAACGTTAGAAGTTGGCGCTCCGCCGCCGCTGCTCGTTGATCCACTCTCCTGGGTTCACATCCATCTGCAGCATTTTCATGACCCACTTGTCACGCCGTGCGCCATCAACGAACTCATCCAGTGACAGCTCCCCTATGTGAAGAGAGAACACGCTCAACATCACTCCTTCTTTAAAATGCATGGTCAATAAAGATTTATGGGGATTGTTAAACAATATATGAGCTATTTATATTTTGTTTTGTTTTTTACCATTAAACTTGGCACACATAGAAATATATCCACAGCTATTACAAAAATTGACCAGGTTTCCATCTCTGGAATAAAGGCAATTTAAAAGAGTGATCTACTCGTTTTTTTTAATTAGGCACGATCTGTTGCAATTAGTTAAGAAGGTTGTTCCTTGCCTGCATACGTCTATTTCGAGGATATGTCTAAGATATTGTGAAACACAGCTCCTACGTGCACGAAATATAAACATTCCACTGGCAGATTTAGCATTTGATCCCAATCCTTTTTGTTTCATTGCCTGTACTTCTCTTCTCACTAGGCATCTACTCTTGAAAAATGATCAACCCACAAATTTTGTTCAGTTGAAATGTGATGCAAAGAAGTTGCTAAAACTTTATTTAGTGGAGTCATTCTTTTTTTTCTTTCACCATCGTATGCTACGTTCACACATACAGTGACACGCAGCTACAAATCGGACCGGAGACCATTCCTTTTCAACGACAGCTTGTGACTTCTGGCAAACGTTTGCGACCCATTACTGGACCAGATGTCCAGCAACGTGACAAAATCAAGAAAAATATAACTTTATATAAATATGGAGCGACTTGCTGCAGCTGCTACCAATAAGAATGAAGACAGCAAAGCGCGTCTGTTTTATTTTATTCTTCTATGAATTTTATATTATATACAAGCGACAAATCTCTCTTCAGAATGTTTTTTGCAGCAAGATAACTGATTTATTTGTTTGCTGTTTGTCAAGTTTAATGCTAGTTGGACCACGAACACAGTTATTATTATGGCGATCACTAGCAGAAACACCTACTGGCAACTTCATAGCACAGGTACTGGTGACTTGCAGTAATAAAATCGCTGCATGTGTGAACGTAGCATTAGTAGAAGACATTAGTAAATATATAAATAAATAAAAAACGTGATCTTACCATCTCCATTCTCGTCCACCAGCTCAAATATTCGGTCCACCACCTGGTCTGGGGTGAGAAGGTTACACTCCTCATCCAGCTCTCCATGGCAGGCCTTCTTCATTCGGTAGATTGACTACAAAATCAGGTTAAATATTACAAAGTGAAGCATCTTAAGAACAGTAGAGGCGATCTATTTACCCATTTTTGTAGATTCATAAACACAACATATAGCAAACTGATCTATTTTTTTTTTTTAACAGGGGAAAATGTATTTAATTTATTATGTTTACTTGATTGGTATTTTCAGAAATTCCAAAACCGAATTTCTGCTTGTCATTCAACTCTTAAACAAAATGATATATGTTACATAACTAGTGTCATTGCGTTGATCAAGTTCTTTCACATTTCAGCTTATCTGTCAGTTTTATAAAGGTCTTTAAAGTTGGCTCAGGTCTGGATAACTACTGATCAAGAGGCATGAGGCGATTACCTCCACAATCTCCTTTAGCTCTGTCTTGTCAATGCAACCACTTCCATCCTTATCATACATTTTAAAAGTCCATTTCAGTTTATGCTCCAGCTTTCCCCGCAGAACCAAGTTCAATGCTGCAACATATTCCAGAAAATCAATAGTGTTGTCCTATGGAAAACAGAAAAAAAAAAGAATACTACAGAAAACCAATATGAAATGATGGTACAGGGAGACATACTAATTCCTACTGTTAGAATAAATCCATTAAACTCAACATCAGTGCAGTAAAATGGCCGCATTACTCACCCCGTTTTTATCAAAAGCACGGAACATGTTCTCGATGTAGTCTGCGGCTTCTTGGTTGTCGGTTACGCCGAAGAAGCTCTTGAACTCGTGTTTGAAAAGGGTCCCGCTTGGGCATTCCACCACAAACTTTTTATACCACTCCTGCAGTTCGGCAACATCGATTTCCTTATCGTCCGTCTCGTCACTGAGTCTCTGACCCATCGTGCGAACGGGTTCGAAAAGCTCTTTATTCGGCTTCTCAACCAAGAATGTCCATTCTCACATTTCAGCTTTTCTCAATCAAAACATCCCGTCCAATATTAGTGCAGATTTGTGTCTTTTAACTTGAATCTTTAGCAAACACATGTATGGCTAAAAAAACAACTCAACATAGACATAAGCGGTTGGCGTTCCTTTGACCTCGTGCTTATACCCTACTGTTTTGGGATCTGGTACGAGGATTGTTTCGGATCACATGACAGCAGGGATTATTCATATCAACATGCCTCAAACAATTAGTTCAGAGAGAGATCAACAAAAGCTTTCCTATAGTTTATCATATAGAACATACAATTCCCAAAGGACATTTGGGGGTATTTTAGCATGAAATGCACTCTATATGTGCATAATAAACTATTTCCTACTTAATTATGTTGATGTGATATCAGCTTGTGGTCAGACATTTCTTTATCTGAGGACTGGGCACAACATCAACTTGTACAGGAATAAATGTATTATTTGCTGCAGAAACCTGATCGATATGATTAATTATTCAAGACAGACATGTTATACGATTTCTTCTGTTATTGCTAAGTATAGTTTTTCAAACATGCTAAAGAATAGCGCTATGGACTTTAATCCTTTGCCCCTCTGACAGTTCATAAGCTCAGTGTACGTCTGTGTGAACAGCTAGCGCCGAAATGTTCTCACTTTTATTTCCTACATTGGTTAAACTTACTTTCTGACATGCTCATCACTGAGAGACATGCTTTGATTTGCTATCTAAGCCCTGTATTTATAACTTATAAATACATCCTTATAACAAGTCACGCCTTAACACAGAAATGTAAGTAGTATAGTGTTTATGAGGAAATACCCTGAGGCCTGTGAACTTCAGCGGCCTAGTCCAATATGCTGACTGTATATTTCATGAGGATAAGCTCTCTTACCCTAGATGTGTCAAGGCAATCAAAGGCATTAAGGAAGCTCCTTATTGGATTATTATCCATCAAACCAGCAGAAACGAGACGGAGAGAAGAGAAGCAGGCCGCAACATCTCAACCGAAAAAGGGTGATATGACACCGTGGTGAAATTGTGATAATGAATTTTTCCTGGTGTGTTACATAAGTATAAACAGTGGAGCAATTCAGTGACTTTTAAAAAAATTACTTTTCCTCCACATCAGGGAGGAGTAATCAGGTTTTTGCATTATGGATAAAAAATAACAGTCTGTGTATTTCCCTTCTGAAATACACCATATTGCCAAATGTTTTGGGACACCTGCCTTTCCATGCACATGAATGTAATATGGAGTTGTCCCGCCCTTTGCAGCTATAACAGCTCCAACTCTTCTGGGAAGGCTTTCCACAAGGTTTAGGAGTGTGTTTATGGGAATTTTTGACCGTTCCTCTAGAAGCGCATTTGTGAGGTCAGGCACTGATGTTGGACGAGAAGGCCTGGCTCGCAGTCTCCGCTCTAATTCATCCCAAAGGTGTTCTATGGGGTTGAGGTCAGGACTCTGTGCAGGCCAGTCAAGTTCCTCCACACCAAACTCGCTCATCCATGTCTTTATGGAGCTTGCTTTGGTCACTGGTGTGCAGTCATGTTGGAAAAGGAAGGGGTCATCCCCAAACTGTTCCCACAAAGTTGGGAGCATGAAATTGTCCAAAATGTCTTGGTATGCTGAAGCATTAAGAGTTCCTTTCACTGGAACTAAGGGGCCGAGCCCAACCTCTGAATTCAATGATATGGAGGGGTGTCCCAAAACTTTTGGCAATATAGTGTAGCGGTGATGAATTTATGAATTTGAATACCTGTGTGTTGAGGAGCGTGTTAAGATGAAATAAGCTAGTCTCTACTTATAAACAACACACCACTGAGTCATAGAATTCTTGCTCTGGTGTAATTCTTTAAACTACAGTCAACATTACTGAGATCTATAATCAGGCATTCAAATTTTGTGTTTTTGGAGCAAGTTCATGTCCAAAAGCAGTCCAGTTGCTTATGTAAATCCTTATTATTTCCCTCCATGATGCAGTATTTAAAAATGTCCCTAGATGTCAGTACTTCATAGGGTCTATTGTGACAGAGCTTGTGTTTGGTTGCTAGGTTTGGGTTGGTGTGTTCTCCTTGATGACCTCTGTAAAAGAGTAATAACCATATGTCATTTGAAACGGCAGTTATCCCAAATAGATCAGTGAAAATTAGAACCTACTGTGTATTATATAAAACCAGCTCTTAACAATGTGTAACCATCAATAAAGCCAGGCGAGATTATTTACTTCAATTTGTAGGTTTTGCTCTATTCCCTACCGTGTTACTCATCAGTACAAAGCAGGCTCCGACATGGCATAAATGTGAAATCGTTAACGGTAAAAACCCATGACAGCATGTTCTGTTCAGGATATGAAATCTCACAAAATGTCAGGTCTAGTTGCCAGGGTAGCGGATACAAAAATACCATTTTCTCTCTGTCTTTCTCACACTCTATCAGAATAAAGACAGAATGTTAAGGCGCCTACAGTTTATTCCTCATGGTTGACACAATTTAGGAATCTTAATAGTCCAAATTATTACTGTCTAATAAAGAAAAAACCCCACCCCAAATAGACAAAAACCCCACCCACAAAAAGATTGATCTAAATGTAATAGCTAGTCTTGTTTACCCAGACAGAGCTAATATTCCTAAAAGGTCAGATACTGATGCATGAGTATGAGACTAGCAGACACACACGATTTCAGCACATTTTCTCTGTCCTGAATTTAATGAGATAATTTAAATGGAATAAAAAATAAATAAATAAAAACAGCCAGTATAAAAATGCTTCTATGCACAGTAAACCAGATCATCTGTCCTGTGATATGACCCTCAACTGCCAGGCTACTGAAGGAATCATAAATCGAAGCAATAACAGGCAAGTCAGAAAGGCTAGAAAATCATTTGCTCCTTTCTTACAGAGCCCATGGCAACCTTTGAAGATGTTATGGTGGCTCCTACTTCATTCATAATGAATGGTAGTGACATTTAAGCGCCGTCCATCATATTTCCCGTATGCTGGCCGGATGTGTTCGTGGTCAGACGGACGCGATAGGGCTGCTGTCGTATTCAGTTGAAATTAGGGGAAAGAAATAAGGCAAAACACAGTAAAACAGCATTGGACAGCAACGGTCAAATCTTTTATTAGAGGAGTCATAGTAGAGGCACTATCTCACATATATAGGCACTGAACTACTGGACCCGGAGCCGCTGGCACAAACTCGCACGAATCCGTGTTATCCCAGAGCACTGTCAGCAACTATGCCAGTCTGAGTGAAGGTTTGTGTATGATATGCTTTTACAATATGCACTGGATAATGGAGGGGTTAATTAAGTGGTGTGAGGAATTAGGTTCACTTAAATACTATAAGACAATGCTGTGACAATGTGATGGTTACATTCAAGTTTTTTTTCTTTTTCTCGATGCCACTTTGAGACAGAAACATAGTTCAAAAATAGCCATCAATCTCCATGGACTCATGTTTCGGATATACACAGCGATGGATTAGAAGGATATCTAACACTAGGCCACTTCTCTACGACGTGAGATTTTCTGCTCTTCAAATTGTAATTCTGCATTTCTTGACATCATCACGAAGCTGCCTATTATAGCTTCTCCTCATAAAGTTCGTAATGCCATAAATCAAACTCGCCACATGTGCCTCAGTGGTGGTGTTCATTAACTGCCCGAGCATAGGCAAGTGTTGCCTTTTCTTTCTCAAGTACAAATGAATGCCTCTGGCTGAATAAGTTTAATGGTCTTTAAAAAAGTCAAGATTGATGCCAGTTTACATGGTTTCATTTAAAATTGCTTTCCATTGATTGTCAGAAGAGGATGAACGTGTTGGAAATATGATGCAGGAGACAGTAGGTGCATTAGCACTCCTGCTCCAATACCATTAATGCTAATTAATATTCAGAATTCGTGTTAGAAAAAGCTCTGAGAAGAATGTTCTGCGATTAATAGGTCTGTTGTACAATGAAGTTGGGTGCGCAGGTTTAACCTGCAGGGTTAACAGTCCTGCTAATGCAAGCAGCATGACACCACAAACACCCTGGCCCTCATTCATCAAAGTTGCACAGAAACAAGCACTCGAGACTCGCGATGCAGCCGGAGTTTGATGTCATACAGCAGAACCGACAGAATGACATCAAAAGAAATGGAGATTTGAGCACAAACGATGAATCGAGCTCAGCTGATGAAGCGACGTCAGCTGTGTAAAACGGCCTATTTTATTCAGCCGTCCTGAGAGTGAGCTAACGACAGGAAAGCATACAGCCGGTTAGAATTGAAATAGGTACAGAGAGGAGAAAATACTGTTCATTGAAGTTAGCAGTGCTTGCGTCCAAGGTTGCAGTTTGTATCCTCAAAATGGCACAGAAAGTGTGCAAAAGAAACCTAAACGAAATAAAACCAACTGTTTTAGAAGAAGAAATTATGCTCCAAATATAATTGTATTTGTTATTTGATTTAAATTAATATAAGTGTATATAGAAGTCACAGAAGTGTGTGCGTGTGTGTTAAATAAACATTAACTTTTTTAATTAGGTAGTAAATTGAACCATTTTCAGACTTTCCTGCTAAATGTTTCTAACTAGGTTTTTACTCATTTACAACTCTAAATATAAATGTAAGTGATTTAAATATAGGTGAGCTAAATCAATACAAAAATGTTGAAATAAATTACGCATAAATCGATAGAAAGTTATGTAACCTTAAATAATGTGCGCTAATACACACTCACCGACCTCTTTAATCTGAAGTGCCGTAATCCTGCTTATTAATGAAATTATCCAATCAGCCAATAATGTGGCGGCACCACGCGTAAAATCATGCAGGTCAAGAGCTTCATCTCACGTTCACGTGAGGACATGATAATAGTGACTTTGACTGTGGCATGCTTGTAGGTGCCAAGAAGAGGAATCTGAGGCTACAGTGGACTCTTTTATTTCCTCTTCTCCATCTGACAGGAGCAGTGGAAACCTGTGTTGTAGCTCATCACCACCTCAAGGTCTAATGTCATGTGTGGGTAGAGAGATCCTTTTCTTCTCTCCACAACTGCTAATTGGATGGTTTTTTGTAAACGTACCTTTCTGTGTAATCTTTACGAACTGTTCTGCTTGAAAGCCCTAGGAGATTTTCTGAAACCACTCCATCTTTGCAGCAACAAGCATGAAGCATGCCACTGTCTTAATCACTGAAATCACTTTTTTTACACATTTTGAGGTTTGACGTAAAAGCTTTGGACCTGTATCTTCATGATTCTCTCTCACTGTGCTGCTGCATGATCGGCTGATTAGATAACTGCACTTTATTTTATGCATTGTGCTGCTGCAACAAGGTGCCAGTGTGTGCAAATGTGATATATATATATATATATATATATATATATATATATATATATATATATATATATATATATATATATATATATGTATATATATGTATATGTATATATATTTACTGTTATTCTATTATTATGCGATTCTAATATATTGTATACATCTCTCGTAAATGTCCGAGCAGACGAGCGTATCATTACAGATACATCAGACTGATGAAAAAGTACTTTGCAGGGAGAGGTTGGGATTTGCATACACTCGATCGTAAAGATCCGTTACACAACTTTGATGAATAAGGATGAATAAGAACGACTTCTTCTTGAAGTGTACTGTATCTGTTATGTACCATAGGCTTTCGTTTCGTTTCTGATGTAAACACAGCAAAAGCCTATCACAGGCACAGATTTGGAGATATAAAACTGTTCTCTAATGGGGATTGCAACTGCACATTTTACACACCCCTTTTTTTTTTTTTTTACTATACACTCTACACTACATATCCTCTAGACAACTATTTATTTCTAGTGGTATTTTCTTTGTTCTTTGATTGAGGTCCTCTTTGGCAGGTTTTCCGAATAGGAGGTACATACTCAGCTGTGCTCTGGCATGTGGTAGCGTTATGTCATGTCAGACATCATCAGCACCCATCAGCTAGCACAACCTGCATTTACACATCAAATACAAATGTCAAAACACAGCATCATAGAGAGAAAAGAACAGACCCAGCACTACAACTCTTCAGAAAAGGGTGAACAATGACAACTTATCACATCACAGATGAACAAAAACAAGCATGTGGACCAAACAAAACACAAAGCACTTGGAAAAGCTGACTTAAGAAATTACTAGAGATTCACCACGGGGAAATCTGTATGACAAACAAAACATGGAGAAAATCACAGCAACACTGCTACTCAAGATCAAGCTGATCTTTACAGCTCACGTCCTTCGTTAGAAATTCGATGGGCCGACAAATTTACTTAAGCTCAGTGAGATCACCTAGTAAAATAAAACGCTCTAATTAATTTAGATCACTAGATATCGCTAGGCTCTCTGTAAAACCTGACGCTCAGAAAGAAAGTCATATTGCTCCTCATCGGGCTGTAACTATGATATACAGTATGCCAGTTCAGAATAGTGGACTGTAACACACTGCACTGAAAGGTCATGCTTTGTATAAAAAAAGAGGTATATCTCTTTCAACATCATCTAATTAATGCATTCATACATCCCCTGCCTGTACAGAGCACAGAGGCTGTAACATTCCCTCAAAACCCTTATTCGAGCCCTCGAGCCACACACAACGCACAACGGTTTGACTTTGTAGTGCGGTAGAGCTCGGGACGGTGTAGCAGGACGATGAAAACAAGCCGTCCTTTTCTAGTAGCACTCCTTCCTCGTAGACACGTTCTCATGTGTTTCCACGCCGTCTCTGCACAGGCACAGTGCAGCATCACGAGCTATCAAATTTCTACTATGACATGCTGCAAAAAGACTACAGCCTGCAGACTATCACAGTTGTCTCATTAGGGACGTGTAAGTCTAAACAAACAAGACGCTCTTGGTAAGAGTGGGTGTGTACATGTGTGCATGGACCATATGTGCATGGTTCTTTCATCGTCACGTTCGTCGGCAGGCCGTGTGTCACTCGAATGCTGGAGGTAAATGAATGTCTTCGTCATCCTCACAGCATTCGTCTCATGACTGCGAGGCGAGAGAAAACCCTAGAGACACTTTTAATAAGACAGTGTGAATATGTATAGAACTTATTATCAGGAACCGGGCGTCCTGTTAAGGTTGGGCTGTGAGATAAGCCTGGGGGATTATAATGCCTTAGGGGCTATAAAACAGCAAGCTAATCACGCTGGTGGCTGACTGCCCTGTGTCCCTCTTACCAGTGTCCATTCTAAGGAACTGAATTAAAAGCAAAGAAAGTAAATAACTCTTTCAAGGCGATAAACACAGTGTCTCATCGTCCTCTCATCAGCTGTAGCTAGCTATACTTTTGGATTTAAATGGCAGAGCAGTGTTTACATTCCGAGGAAGCTGCTTTCACAGTGACTTGCTACGTCCCCTAAATGATACTGCACTAAATAGTATGTCAAAGTATATAGTACACCACTATAGATACTGATACTGACGGCACAGATACTATTTTGACATACTATTTAAAATGTTAGTAAGCAATTTGGAACACTGGCTTTTTTTTTTTGTGGACTTTAAAATTGTACAAGTACAGACTACTGCCCCCTTCTGGTAGAGAGAGATCATTCAGGGCCAAAGGATTGTGTCTTGATCTGAGCATCCACGTGACAACCTTAGTTTTGATTTTAAAAAAAAAATCTGCTCACTTCTACACTTTCTTCTAATCCATTCACCAAAACCATCAGCTGTCACGCCAAGTGCTCATTTAGGGAGTATTATGGATATGTTAAAGTTCTAAATGCATTACGCAGGGCTCTGACACTTCCTAGAAAACACATGCTATTGCTGTCTAAACTTCACTTACTCTGTCTCCATTACTGCCTTAGACCGTACCAGAACATGCTACAGCACAGGCATTGATTATTAACCATTAGCGCGCATGTTCTTCTCGCTCTCAGAATAATAGTGCTGAATTTCACACATGCATGGCTGTGAAGATACAAAAACGCACGGACATACGCCTCCACTCCTGCAAAGATCCACTCCGTCTTTGCTTTTTCTCCAATGCAATAGAAAAAGTGCTAAACGTGCTACTGCAGGCGAACTCTGCGGCAGCGTGGTGGATATGGCCCTTAGTTCCTTTTGAATTTAGCCAGAAAAGTACCCTGCTTTGATTTTTGGAAGAAAAAAAACAAAACAAAATCAAAAACAACCGTACAGCTCAAAGGCATCTGCACCTCTGCCTGTGTAGTTTTGTGTGCACATAGAGTGTTTTTTTTGCTTGCTAGTCTGAGAAGTCTTTAGTCCATCCAGAGATTCATCTGTTTCTGTCCAGACTCTTGTAGATTGTCTCCACTGAACTGTACTGGAGGTGGACTCAGGCAAAGCAGGACATATCGCAGTTTCATCTGCATGTCTCTTTTGCCTGCAGAGTCCAGCACATATCCTTCATAGGTGCAAGAGTACAGGTCGGTATGTCAGACACTTTCTTGCAGACAGAGGGCCTCGACTGCATTGCTGGGACCCTGCGATACGCCGCCGATGAGGAAGAGCATGTTTGTGGTTTGTATTGGGGTACAGGAGCAGCGCGGGGTGGGCATCGGAGCCACAGCCTCCCACCTCCTCTTCACGTGGTTATAACTCTCTGCTGATGCCAGCGGTGAAGGCTGATTACCTGAGTCAACACAAAAACACACACAAAAAGAGTGAATAAATGATACATAATTTTTTTGTGCATAATTATTATAAACCTGAGCTACTTTTCATTGAACTCGAAGTGCCCGTGAGCCACTTTTATGATTTCTGACTTTCCCAAGAGAAATAAACCCAACTTAAATAGTTAATGAGAGTGTTTGATAGCATTCAAAGTGTTTATAATTTCTGATGAGCTGCAGGAAGAAGGAAAGGGGCTTTCACTACAAGTTTCTCTTTGAGACAGATGTTCTGAGAACCCTGCACAGCCACATCATTAGCCTGCTTCTCGAGCTGCTCAATCAACATAACACCACCGTGGCACCCCCACATCACCCCACCGCACTCACACACACACATACGCAAATGAGAGTGGATGCTTCTTTCAGACCGAACACCTGCCACCTGGTGGGTTTGGGGGCTAATGTGGATTTCGACAGGTGGCCCCTTGCAGATATCTAGAAAAATTATGCAGCATGCACACAGATTCCGCCTCATAAACTCTTTGATGAGGCAAATCCCTGAAACGTGGGCAATGCATCATTACTTTTCCACCCCAATACAGACTCTATAGAAGACTAACATAGCTATAGCACTCAATATTTCTCGAGAGATTTTCTTCATTTCCCGGGGACAAGCAAACAGCGTAGAACGTCCTCTCTCTGTCTTCATGAGGTCTGGTGGCGAGACCAACATCACCACGCATCACGGCTAAGTTGTAGCAGTTTCCATAGAAACTCGACTCAAAGCGCAGATGCTGTGAGCATGTGCACGGTGCTGGGGGTGACTTTTGTCATCGTAATTTCTCGGAAGAACAAACGCGGGGCCACTGGAGCTCCTGGGGGAGGTAATCAGAAAATGACGACGTGACCGCGGTGCCTGCAGTCTGCACCGAGACGAGTTATGGCATGGCACACTAGGCGCAAGCCCTCATTATTGCCTCGAGAATCTCAATATAGCTCAGACTACTTGCATTATGCAGACTCTCTACTGTGCGTGGGTTAAAAAAACATGCTGCATTATTTCGGTATTCTAACAGCTGAGGCTGGAATAAGCACAAAGTTGTTCCATGCAGGGGAGGCGCTGAGGATGACCTTCACAGAACTGATCGTTTGTTTGAGTTTTGGTGGAGCAGGAGCAATTCTCCTAAAAAAAAAGATCCTGAAATTCCTGGCAACATCCTGATTCGCTTTCATATATCCATGGAGAACAATACACAAGGCTCAGGAACCTGCCAACAGGTTGTGACCGGTTTTATCTTTACTATTAACAATGTGTATGTAAGTGAGTGACTGCACTACACACCTAAATACGGTATTGATCATAACACTGTCAATCATGTCCATAAACAAACTAGAGTTTTGCATACTTATATACTATTCAAGACAGTTTGGAATTCCCAACAGTGTTTAAAATGAAAATCATGTTGCTTTTATGTTGTTTAGTGCACCAGAACTTTGGTCCTCACCAATTAGTAACTGTGTGTGTGTGTGTGTGTGTGTGTGTGTGTGTGTGGGGGCACGTTTTTTGACCCAGCTCTTGTCAACAATCAAAATGACAGTAGAAAGTTTTAAAAAGAATCTAATGGTGCTCATCCATGTGTTTAACATTTCCATGCTGCTGCACACTGACAACGTCCCAGAATAGCTGGCACGAAATTGCTAAATGTCTCAGCGGTCGACATGGAAACTTGTGGAAGAAGGACGTTTCTGCTTCGACATGCAATCTGAGCACGAGCGCACGTTCTCGTGAACATCTCTTTCAATCCTCCTGATGTACATAAGGTATGTAGGCAAGTTCGTGTCTCATGTTGCTGCTGCTTCTGAATTTGTACATGTAGAATCATCCAGGTGTTATCCATCTTATCAGGTGTGAGATGGTCACAGTAGCTGTCAGTGATGAGAAGCTGTACACCGACCAGGCATAACATTATGACCACCTGCCTGATATTGTGTTGGTGCTGCCAAAACAGCCCTGACCCGTCCTGCACTGTGTATTCTGACACCTTTCTATCAGAACCAGCATTAACTTCTTCAGCAATTTGAGCAACAGTAGCTCGTCTGTTGGATCGGACCACACGGGCCAGCCTTCGCTCCCCACGTGCATCAATGAGCCTTCATTCAAATGACCCTGTCTCCGGGTCACCACTGTTCCTTCCTTGGACCACTTTTGATAGATACTGACCACTGCAGACCGGGAACACCCCACAAGAGCTGCAGTTTTGGAGATGTTCTGATCCAGTGGTCTAGCCATCACAATTTGGCCCTTCGTCAAACTCGCTCAAATCCTTACGCTTGTCCATTT
>JAUCMX010000017.1:1239000-1244000 GCA_033459395.1 Hemibagrus guttatus | reverse complement strand
ATATCTGTCAGTCATTATTGTATGTTGCGTGTTTGGTTAAAGGTGATTTATTGTGTATTATGTCGATGTGATGTGTTTAGTGTTTTATGTTTAATTAAGATGAGGATTGCTATCTTGCCTTCGCGTCTGATTGTCGGTGCTTTCCATGAAACCGTGACAAGGATAAGTGGTACAGAGAATAGATGGGTGGATGGATGGATGGATGGAAGTCAGTGTACATCAACGCTGAATGGCATCTGCTTTTTTTTTTCTGAACCCCACCACCTGCGGCACTACATACATCTGCTTTCACCAATCAGTTTATGTGCACGAATGGATGACCTTTGCAGAACCAGGAACATACGGCATGTGGAAAAACAGCAGAATAATGTGCAGCATAAAGCTGACATAACTCTTCTATTAGAAGAATTCGCAGTCGCATCACAGTTAAAAATACTGAGCACAAAGAAAGATGCTAGCCAGAATATCATTTATAAAGAGTCAGAATTTCTATACTCATCGTATGTGTCTGTATTAATGCATCCGACCTGCTTACTAGCTCATCATATTTTATAGCATTATGTTAGCTACCATTTTTACGCTAAGCAACCAAAACACTGGGCAAGCATATTAGAGCTCTGACTTTCTAACTGGGCTTATAATTTAGGATTTTTGATGATATATATTATATAATCTTACGCCATCTTGTCCAGAAATCTTTGATCCTTGTTCTATTCAATCTGAAAGAGAACAAAAGGGTCGGTCTCATACAGTACCTCGGTCTGAAAGCCACAGAACCTCGGCTGTGTGATGCTTTTTGGCCAGAGTGTTCCAAGTCAAGCGTGAGATTTTAGTGTAAAGATTATACTCTGAAGCTGTGAAAAAGGTGTAATTTACTGCTTCTGTTTCTTTCCCAGCAAACCCCTCCCTCCTTTTTTTTTTTTAGATTTAGAGTGAACCGAGAGTGCATGAGAATTTCATTGTATATAGATGCATTAAAGCACTCTTTATGCGCATGCCAGTAATTTTGAAACATGAACAAAAGTCTCCTGCATGCAGCGAAATTAGTTATCTGTGCCTGGTTCAGCTCTTTCTATAGAGAGAGTGACAGCTGTGTTTACTGCGAGCGTGTGAATGCAAGGTCACAGCGTATCAATGACGGAGGCCGGTGAGCAAATATAAGAGTATTTGTATGATTGTGGTACAGCTGGACAATTTTATGTCTCACTGTTTAGTCATAGCGCTTAAAAGAAATACCTCATAATGACCAGAATAAAACATAACAAGACAGTACAGCAACGTTAAGGGTCTAGCCACGTGCCTGTGTGCAGGGTCAGTTCCATGTTTTCATGCTCAAATGCTCAGATCAGTTTCACAGTTCATTCAGAAAGTGCATGCAGCATGTCACATCTACCTGAGCTGCGGCCGATTGGTTGTATTAACATCGACGCCGCACACCTTGTGACTACTGAATCCATTTCCATTGTCTGTACCGCTTATGCGATCTATCATCGGGTCACGGGGAGCCTGTGCCTATCTTGGGCGTCATCTGGCATCAAGGCAGGATACACCCTGGATGGAGTGCCAACCCATCACAGGGCACACACACAGGGTTAGGGTTAGGGTTAGGTCACAGGGCATGACGAGTCAGGGCAGCACTAACACAATATTACGCAGGTGGTCATAATGTTGTGCCTGGTCAGTGTATAACAAGAGATGGTAAAAGTACACAAACTATTTACTTACTATCTAAATAAATGCTTTACTAACAAGTGCAGTCAAGCTTTGAATTGTTCAATCAAGTAAAATGTACAAACATTAACGTATGAAAGGAAAAGCAAGCGAGTAACAGAGGAAAAGAAAAGACGTCTCAAATCACACACTGGTTTTAGTTACTGATGGAATCTCTCAGACATTACGTAACATGATAATCACTGTAAAAACTAGCTGAATGATGATCAGTGTCTGTATCTGTGATGATACAAACTGGCTCACAGAAAACACAGAGTACACAGTAACAGACAGATTACAGCTCTGGGTCTCCTTCTCTTACAGTTTAGATTTTTTTAGCCATTTATTACAACTACTCGAAGCTGACTCATGCAAAAAAGACATTTTATAACTTAACAAATAGAAATCAGTGCCAGCGGCATCGACAGGCTCGCCAAAACAGTCTAGTCTTTCTTCTTATTCATTTGTGTGCCTTAAAATAAACGTCAAACTGAACTGAAGCTATTGAAGGAAAGAATACGTCAGACAAAATTCAATCTGCTGATGAGAACACCACATCAATCCTAACCTTCAAACTGGAGATATCGCACCAAAACAAGACCGCTGACCTTGCTGTGACCTTGGCCCTCTTTAGATCAGCTCCAAAATTCTAATCAGATCGTCTGCTGGTTGCAATAATAACTCCGTTTAAATCCTATAAAACTTTCAACCACTCATATTTGAAATATCACACTAAGGAGAATCCTGGACATAAGGATGGAAATACAAGCCAAAGTCATAACAAGATACAGTTGCAAGAAAAGGTAAGTGAACCATTTTCAACCAGTTTCCTGGTTTTCTGCTTAAATTGGTCATGAAATGTGATGTGATCTTCACCAAAGTCACAAATATCAACAAACACAATATTTCTAAGCTGATAAAACACAAACAGTCATGATCGTGCATGTCTTTATTGAACACACTAATTAAACATACAAAGTGATGGTGGAAAAAATAAGTGAAACAGTGCTTTAATAACTGGTTGAATCACCTTTGGCAGTGATAACCTCAAGTAAGCGCTTCCTGTAGCCGCGAACTAGACATTAGGAGTAATTTTGGACCATTCTTCCTCACAGAACTGCTTTAGCTCACCCATATTCTTAGGACGTCTGGTGTGAATGGCTCTCTTGAGGTCATTCCACAGCATCTCTATTGGGATGATGTCTGAGCTTTGACTGGACCACTCCAACAGCTGGACTTTATGCCTCTGAAGCCGTTCTGTAGCAGATTTACTTTTGTGTTTCTGAGCTTCAGCTTGCGGACAGCCACCTTGAGATTATCCTTTAGGATATCCTGATAAACTTGGGAATTCATTGTCCCCTCCACAATGGCAAGCGGTCCAGGCCCAGAGGCAGCAAAGCAGCCCCAAACCATGATGCTCGCTCCACCATACTTCACTGGTGCGATGGTGTTTTCATGTTGGTGCGCTGTTTTCTTTTTACACCATATATAGCACTGCATGTTCTTCCTGAACAATTCTATTTCTGTTTCATCTGTCCACAATATATTTTCCCAGTAGTGTTGTGGAGTGTCCAGGTGGTCTTTTGCAAACTTTAGGTGTGCTGCAGTGTTTGTTTTTTGGAGTGCAGTGCCTTCCTTCGTGGTGTCCTTCCATGGATACCATTCCTGTTCAGTTTTGTGTATGGCTGACTCATGAACGGAGATGTTAGCCAGCTCCAATGAATCCTTTAACTCATTAGCTGTTACTCTGGGGTTCTTTTTCACCTCAATAAGCATTCGGAGTCGTGCCTTTGGAGTGATCTTGGCTGGGCATCCACTTCTTTGGAGAGTAGCCACAGTACCATATCGTTTCCATTTATAGATAAACTGTCTAACTGTGGACTGATGAATAAAGTCATTGAGATTACTCTGTAACCCTTTCTAGCTACATGCATATCTACAACTCTTGATCGTAGGTCTTCTGAGATCCTTTTTTTTTTTTGCGAGGCATAGCTCACATTAGTTTATGCTGCTTGTGAATAGCACACTGACACTGTTTGGGCGTTTATATAAGTCAATTTAGCTCTAAACCACCCCTTTTATTCTCCTTTCATCGATTGGACTCTGGGTTTGCCCGGAGACACCTCTTGGACACCTGACTGCCATTTAGTGACCCCAGGAGCCTAGTGTTTCACTTACTTTTTCCACCATCAATAAACTTGCTTTCGGCTGCTCCCTGTTCGGGGTCGCCACAGCGTACCAACTGGTCCGCACAACAACTTGGCACAGGTTTTTTACGCCGGATGCCCTTCCTGCCGCAACCCTCCCATTTTTCCGGGCTTGGGACCCGGGACTGCAACCAGTGGCTGGGGTTGAGGCATTGGCTGGGAATCGAACCCGGGCCTTCTGCATGATAGGTGAGCAACCTAACACTGAGCCACCAATGCCCCCCATCAAGCTGTATGTTTAATTAGTGTGTTCAATAAAGACATGCACGATCATGACTGTTTGTGTTTTATCAGCTTAGAAATATTGTGTTTGTTGATGTGTGTGACTTTGGTGAAGATCACATCACATTTCATGACCAATTTAAGCAGAAAATCAGGAAACTGGTTGAAAATGGTTCACTTACCTTTTCTTGCAACTGAATATGATTATAGACAAAGGCATTGAAAATAAACTGAGTACAGTCTAGATATATTTCTGAAAAGTTACGAGAAAAGTTATCGGCGATCATGAGCAGCACTTCTTCTTCTTTTAAAGGAATTTACTCAAGGATTTGTACTCTTATAAGAGCCGGCATTTTGCTATTAGTCATACCTTAAGAGACGAATAATGGAGTTGAAATCAACTGAAAACTTTTGTTCGGCAATTATTTATTCAAACGTGACCTTCACATACCTAATGAATGAGTCCAAGCTGCATTAATAAACATAATTACTTGTGAGAACATTTGAGCATACGGTAATTTTTGTGTAGGTGTTGTATAATGACAGTTGCTTCTTGAATAAACTCTTGCAGTTGTCATGGTTGAGTTATGTCTGTAATACGGCACACTCCATTAGCACTTACCCAGCCCCCCGGCAACGATCACCCTTCCACCGAGACAGCCAGCCACAAAGTCTGCCCGCTTTTCTCTCATCCGGGAGCTCCGTGTGGGCTTCAACCAAACACCTATACGAGAAGGACGAGAAGGTCAAAGATCGGGGAAGAGTTCATGTAGGATCTGATAATTAAAGGAAGAAGCTCCCCAAATGTTTTTTTTGTTTTTTTAAACACGCATGTCGATGTTCGGCTCAGACGAGTGTGAG
>JAUCMX010000017.1:1216500-1234000 GCA_033459395.1 Hemibagrus guttatus | reverse complement strand
GTGTGAGTGTATGAGTGAGTGTGTGAGTGTATGAGTGAGTATGTGAATGTATGAGTGAGTGTGTGAATGTATGAGTGAGTGTGTGAGTGTATGAGTGAGTGTGTGAGTGTATGAGTGAGTGTGTGAGTGTATGAGTGAGTGTGTGAGTGTATGAGTGAGTGTGTGAGTATATGCAAGGTGGAAGACATGAAGAGAAGCCTATGTTTGTGGTCTGCTCATTTTAATGAGTGCTGTCACCCTTGACATTTAAAAAAGTTAAGCCTCCTGTAAACTTTTCATTTAGGCGCTAATCATAAAATAAGCAAACAATAGCAAGCCTCCTTCTCTTTATCACTCACATGTGCACTTTGGCTAATTAAGCTCATGAAAGACTGAGACAAAGGCGAGCTGGGAAAATCAGCAGCAGGGAAGTGTTGTAAACGAAGTTGCTGATAACATTAAAATGGAGAGAGAGAGAGAGAGAGAGAGAGAGAGAGAGAGAGAGAGAGAGAGGAGAGAGAAAAGGAGAGAATGACAAGGAGAAAGAGACACAAGGTTAAGCAAACATGAAATTTGGGCAAAGAGCTCACACATGCTGTGGGAATTAGTAGCTATCTAGACAAATGAGTTGTATCACAGAGGAGATGTTTTATGAAACTATGAAAAGGCCTACATTTATATTTTTTAGAAAGCATTAGGATCAGTTTTTGCAGTTAAGTACATCAATAATTATATTATACATACACCGATCAGTCATAACACTGTGAGCAGTGAGAGGTGAAGTGAATAAGACTGATGATCTCCTCATCATGGCACCTGTTAGTGGGTGGGATATATTAGGCAGCAAGTGAACATTTTGTCCTCAAAGTTGATGTGTTAGAAGCAGGAAAAATGGACAAGCGTAAGGATTTGAGCGAATTTGACGAAGGGACAGATTGTGAAAATCTTTGGTGGAGTTTCAGGGAAAGGAATTGCAATCCCTCCAGGTTTTTTTTTTTGTGATTGTTGCCGCCTAAATGATACAGTATATTTCCAAAAGTTTTGGGACACCCCTCCAAATCATTGAGTTCAGGTGTTGTTCTCGGCCCCTTAGTTCCAGTGAAAGGAACTCTTAACGCTTCAGCATACCAAGATATTTTGGACAATTTCATGCTCCCAACTTTGTGGGAACAGTTTGGGGATGACCCCTTGAGTTTGGTGTGGAGGAACTTGACTGGCCTGCACAGAGTCCTGACCTCAACCCCATAGAACACCTTTGGGATGAATTAGAGCGGAGACTGCGAGCCAGACCTTCTCGTCCAACATCAGTGCTTGACCTCACAAATGCGCTTCTAGAGGAACGGTCAAAAATTCCCATAAACACACTCCTAAACCTTGTGGAAAGCCTTCCCAGAAGAGTTGAAGCTGTTATAGCTGCAAAGGGCGGGACAACTCCATATTACATTCATGTGCATGTAAAGGCAGACGTCCCAAAACTTTTGGCAACACAGTGTATCTACTCATGTTTGACTCATGCAATTGCAAATTGACTTAGGCTGAACGTGTTTTGTGATGATGTCACATGACACGCCTTGGAGAGAATCTGCAGAAAATCTGCAGTAATTTTGAAAAGTTGCATGTTCCTCCGAATATTGCAGAGTTTGCTTGATCTTGCATTAACTTCTGCGATTACAAAGTTGCACAATCCTGGAGGAACTGGAATTTAATCGAATTAGAGAAAGATTGAATGAAAATGTAACCACTGACTTTCTTCTTATTTTCCCCATCCTCGTCCTTCATTTTTGACTTGCATCAACAAACAAATCATTTTGTACCAGAATGCTTTTAAATAACAAAAGAGTTCTCCAATACAACACAAAAATCTCATTCATATCGTCAAAGCTTGCAGACATAAATGATTCATGCAGTTACAAAGATCCTATAGCCTGCAGATGCTCATGCAGATGTTTTCATTGGACATGCTTTACGATAACAGTACATGAGCAACCATACAGTAATTAATGCTTACTTCAGTATGAACTAATGATGGGATGAGGCATGAAGTAATCCCAAACTGATGAAGCTCCGCCCTGAACTACGACTTGAGTCTTATGAATTCATGTGTGAAAAACAACCACCTTAAGTAGGTTAGTACATGCTGGTTATTTAATGTATTAATTAACTAAATCAAACATGCTCTATCTAACACTGGAAATTAATTTTAGAGCAATATGAACATTAATAGATAATAGCATCAGCAGTATGATTAAATATTCCTGTATAAATTTCATCCTTGTGGGGAACAGAGCAAAGCCCTGGGCCTGAGCGTGTACCTGCAATACAGTGGGACTGGAAGAGAAATAGATGGAGGATGATGCAAAACGGCTTGAGATTAAACTACTTGAGATTATTATAATCTTCTTACATTCGATAAGATGGATCAATGGAAATTATGAAAGTAATCCAGCATCATCCAACGATATACACTATATTGCCAAAAGTTTTGGGACGTCCACCTTTACATGCACATGAACTTTAATGACATCCCATTCTTAATCCGCCAAACCCAGACCCGTCCATCGGATTGCCAGACAGTGAAGCGTGATTGGTCACTCCAGAGAACACGTCTGCTCTGGAGTCCAGTGGCGGCGTGCTTTACACCACTGCATCCGAAGCTTTGCATTGCACTTGGTGATGTAAGGCTCGGATACAGCTGCTCGGCCATGAAAACCAGTTCCATGAAGCTCTCTACGCACTGTTCTTGACCTAATCTGAAGGCCACATGAAGTTTGGAGGTCTGTATCTATTGACTCTGCAGAAAGTTCTCGACTTCTGTGCACTGTGCTCCTCAGCATGTGCTGACCCCACTCTGAGATGCCGAACACTTCGTAGCTGAGTCGCTGTTGTTCCCAATTGCTTCCACTTTGTTATAACACCACTAACAGTTGACTGTGGAATATTTAGTAGTGAGGAAATGTCACAAATGGACTTATTGCACAGGTGGAAACCTATCACAGTACCACGCTTGAATTCACTGAGTTCCTGAGAGCGACCCATTCTTTCACAAATGTTTGTAGAAGCAGTCTGCATGCCTAGGTGCTTGTGGCCATGGAAGGGATTGGAACACCTGAATTCAATGAATTTGGAGGGGTGTCCCAAAACTTTTGGCAAAATAGTGTATTTGTACACAGCTGCATATTGCACATCATCTCAACAATTTAAAATAGTGTATGATTATTCATGTACTGTTATTGTTAATTGTCTCCGTGCCAAATTCAGACTGTTTCATATTTAATTGAATACCCGCACGTACAGCCTGATTCTCTCTCACCGGAGTCTTTCCTGTGATAACGCAAACACAATCATGGCACAGTTGCAACTGAATTTATAGCAACGGCCCGCAGCCACTCTCGCAGTTTTAATGGGTTTAATATATTTCCTAATATCTTTCCATGAAGATGTAAAACAGTGATAATTACAGTCAGATGTAATTACAGAGATCAATGATCTTTTTCTCTGACGTTATTCTCTACCCCTTTCTCTCTCTCTCTCTCTCTCTCTCTCTCTCTCTCTCTCTCTCTCTCTCTCTCAGCAGACACAGCTGTGCTCATCACCCTCTCTCTGTGCAACAGGAGGTGTGTGTTGACTGACAGGTCTGCAGACTCAGAACAATGCCCCAGCTGGAAATGAGAACCTGGAAATGTTTATTTAAAGCTCACAAATCAATCATCTCTGACAGACACACACACACACACACACACACACACACATACACACACACAGAGTTCACACACAGCACCATAGTAGTTTCTAGACTACTGCTGCTCTTTTGTCCTGTGATATTTCTATTGAAAACCTACTGAATTAATGAGCATTACTATATATCATTAAATATATCAAAGCAACAAGCCTGCATTTGTCCACAACTCATATAACTTCGGATTACAAACGATTAACTTATGAGCACGTCATCAATATCAGCAAATCAAGACAAAGTGTCCGCTTAACCACGCCTAAATCCCACAGGAACGAGCTGCTCTCCAGCTCCCAATAAATCACTAACGTTCTCTCCCCTACGGAGTTGCACACTGGAACTGATTTGAGTGGATCAATTGACTAATTCATGGTCATCCCAGTGAGAGATTTGTACTGAAATGTACTGATTTCAGTCAGCTTTTGACTGAGACCTGGACAATTCCACAGCTGTCGACGGATAGAGACGGATAATGAGACTGTAAATGAAGAATAAGGACCAAATTGAAGATAAGAAGAATGGCCAAATTGTGATGGCTAGACCACTGGATCAGAACATCTCCAAAACTGCAGCTCTTGTGGGGTGTTCCCGGTCTGCAGTGGTCAGTATCTATCAAAAGTGGTCCAAGGAAGGAACAGTGGTGAACCGGAGACAGGGTCATTTGATGCAAGGCTCATTGATGCATGTGGGGAGCGAAGGCTGGCCCGTGTGGTCCAATCCAACAGACGAGCTACTGTTGCTCAAATTGCTGAAGAGGTTAATGCTGGTTCTGATAGAAAGGTGTCAGAATACACAGTGCAGCGACACAATATTAGGCAGGTGGTCATAATGTTATGCCTGGTCAGTGTACATGGGCTTTCCTCAATAACTGCATGGCAAGAAATGTTTAAAATGCCCACAGTTTTAACATTTATTATTTTGAAAATGTGGCACAAATCATTTCCCCTAAACCAATAATACTTTCTGTAACCAATTGTACTTTTCATGTCTTTATAAAACATACCAATGAATCATTGAGAGTCTAGGTTTGAAAAAGGATGTGAACCCTTGTGTTTGATATCTAGTAAACCCCAATAAGCTCCACTAAACGTTCCCTGTATCTGTTCATCAGACTTATTGCAAGTTGTTCAGACCTTAAGGCAACAGAAAACCCCAACACATGATTCTCCCTCCATAATGTTCCACACACAACTGATAATAGCTGTGTGTAATTAGTTACTAGAGGCAGCACGTGTCTGTCTACTATTATGACTTGGATAATGACTGAGCTACATTTTATGAGTAATTCATGGAAATGATCCATGTAATAAGAAAAGATCTGAAATTCTTTCCTCCCAAGTGGGGGTCACAGATATTGTGTGTTACGATGTGTAGAAACCAGTAGTAGCAAAGATCTCCCAAAGGATCTATTTGAAATGCCACCTGGGTGCATGTTGTATGAATAATCACTTTCTGAATGAAAAGGAAAAAGGAAAAAACCCTCTGCCAGACATTTCAGATGCCTTCCTGACCTTGACGACTGAAAACTGTGACAGCCGAGAAGGAAAAGGAAATGGCAGTTATAAAGAGAGAAAAATATAAAAGGGATGCAGGAGACCGAACACACACACACACACACTGAACACTTAAATACAGTGGTGTCACCAATCTGCTTGAGATTCCTCAGTGTCCTGCTGTGGCAGCCCACAGATACAGACCTCTCCCCTTGTTTGACACTGTACACTTGTTCAGAGTAGTCAGAACGGTGTGTGTGGAAGGTCGGATGCTGTGTACGGTGGTATGTGTATATCTGCATGTGCAGTGCCCTGATTTAAACAGCGGCGGAACAGACTTAATCACAGTAACAACCGTCATGGCTAATGACTGAGCACGCCCTGCAAAAGCACACTCCATCACCACAAGCCCAGCTGCAAGGACTAAGATGGTAATGAGGCGCTACTCTCTACTTACAGAGACACTGGAGCAGCTAATAGACCACAACCAGACTATTAGCATTAACATCAGCATGTGTAGCAAAGATAAACGCATCTGCATCGATCAAGTATCGAGGCTTGACTCACATCCAGTGATGTGATCCTACGTACAGCCAGAGTTTTAAAAGAATCGCACACAGCATTAAACTGATGTTAAGTTCAGTAGAGCATGACCACATGATCCACACAGACAGCTGCTTACTAGCAGGGTGCTGGCATGAATTTCTCTGCTGAATCATGACAACCTGGGCCCATTAGCTGATGAGGCAAATTTAGCTCTGTAATTCACTTACCGCTGCTTGCTGTCTGCTACACTCATCCCAAGACACGGTAATTTACTGCCTGCTGTTTATCCCTGAGCCCTTTTTTTTTGCTAGCAAGATCCTGCAAGCGCTGCGAGTTAATCAATTATGCCTGTCTCTGAGGTCATTCCCTAATCTGGCCTTTAAGTAAAAAAATGTCCTGCATTGCTGTTGCTTCAAATTTAAAAATAAAAAATCCACGATGGCTTTGACGATGATCGCTTGCTTCACTGTCTCACTGCTTCACAGCATGAATATATTTGTGAGTACTCCTCAGCCTTGCTTTTCTTTAATCAGATGCTTTTGATTTAGCATAGATGGGAAAAAACAGACCTATTTGTCGCCTAATTGCAGCCTGGATTCTGTGCGTCACTCTATGGGGGCTGTTAAATATGTATAAACATTTCTAAGGAATGCCTGCTGAGCTAGCCATTCGACGGCATTAGCAAACGTTGCTGTGCTAAATACAAGATGCCGGGGAAGTTAATCATGGAGGTGCACGGTCTGTGAAGGGATATCATTGTAAATCACGCCCAACATTTGAGTCGATGCAAGACGTTTCAACGTGTTTTTAGTGCCTTTCAGTGTGGAGGAGTAACTGGCTGTGGCACAGTTGGCAGTGTTGGCTTTTGGCTCCTGTCACACACTCCACCCGAGCACATCTCTCGTTGCCTATGTCAAATATTATTAAAAGATCCTAAATTATTGATTAGATATCTATTTTTAATGCGAGTTATCAAATTCTGTTGATGCTTAACAGGAAAACATGTTACAGCCAAGAATTATAAAGCTGCATCACTGCAGCTGTTAGAGACGAGTCTAATCAACACATTTATACTACTACTAAATCTCCAGCAATTTTTTATTCATTCTAGTTATCATTTTATTAACATTTCAGGTGATAAAAGGGACTGGTTTTGAATTTGTGCTTAAAATCTGTAATATAAAGCAACAGTAGATTCATTCATTCATTGTCTGCCGCTTATCCGATCTATTCTCGGGTCACGGGGAGCCTGTGCCTATCTCAGGCATCATTGGGCATCAAGGCAGGATACACCCTGGACGGAGTGCCAACCCATCGCAGGGCACACACACACACACACTCATTCACACACTACGGACAATTTAGAGATGCCAATCAACCTATAATGCATGTCTTTGGACCGGGGGAGGAAACCGGAGTACCCGGAGGAAACCCCCGAGGCACAGGGAGAGAATGCAAACTCCACACACACACAGTGGAGGCGGGAATCAAACCCCCAACCCTGGAGGTGTGAGGCAAACGTGCTAACCACCAAGCCACCGTTTTAATATGTATGAAAGAAGACTTTAGTCAGTGCTGGAAGGTAAAGATGTTCCTTGAACTTTTCTTCTGAGGAGAGACTCAGGACAGAGCATTTTAAATTTCTCTTCTTATCAGCTTTAAGGGAGAGAGGACAAAAGACCAGTGAGGGGATGACTAAGGTGTTACTTTTTCTAATGAAAGTGAGCAAGCTTATTTTATGGACAGCCACTAGGGGGTTTATGGATATACCCTATATTGCCAAAAGTTTTGGGACGTCTGCCTTTACATGCACATGAATGTAATATGGAGTTGTCCCGCCCTTTGCAGCTATAACAGCTTCAACTCTTCTGGGAAGGCTTTCCACAAGGTTTAGGAGTGTGTTTATGGGAATTTTTGACCTTCCTCTAGAAGCCATTTGTGAGGTCAGGCACTGATGTTGGACGAGAAGGCCCGGCTCCAGTCTCCGCTCTAATTCATCCCAAAGGTGTTCTATGGGGTTGAGGTCAGGACTCTGTCAGGCCCGTCAAGTTCCTCCACACCAAACTCACTCATCCATGTCTTTATGGACCTTGCTTTTTGCACTGGTGCACTGGTAATGCTGAAGCATTAAGAGTTCCTTTCACTGGAACTAAGGGGCCGAGCCGAACCCCTGAGAAGGACTTGTAGAAGCAGTCTGTATGCCTAGGTGCTTGATTTTATACACCTGTGGCCATGGAAGTGATTGGAATGCCTGAATTCAATGAATGAATTTGGAGGGGTGTCCCAGAATTTTTGGCAATATAGTGTATCTCACATGTCCCACATCTGAAAGCAAACAATTCTATTAAATATCTTTGTTTGCTGTATCATTACAATTTCCCTTCTAAGCGGTCCAAATCTGTTTCAGCATGACAATACCCCTGAGCACCAAGTGACGTCCGTGGTTTGCCAAGGCTGGGGTGCCAAGAGTGTCTTGAACAGAGCATCTAGCCCCCCCTAGGACCCCTTTTGGGGTGAATTGAAACACAGATAAGCATTCTTCCCCAACATTTACATTTCTGGCATTTGGTAGACGCCTTTATCAAGAGAGACTTCCAATTTATCTCATTTTATACAACATTTCAGAGTTAGATCAAAGGCCCAGCAGTCACAACCTTTTTATCAGTAGTCCAACATCTTAACCACTAAGCTACCACATCTCCCACATCAGTGCCTGACCTCATTAATGGTCTTCTGGCTCAGTGAGCAAATCCCCACAGCTACACTTCAGAAACTTAGTGGAAAGCCTTCCCAGAAGAGTGGAGGTTATTGGATTCAACAAGCAAACTTTCTCTCTCTCTCTCTCTCTCTTCTCTCTCTCTCTCTCTCTCTCTCTCTCTCTCAGTAAATAAATGACAGTTTTCTCCGAACCCACCTCAGAAACCTGACTCGAAACTGCAGTACTGTATTTCTGACTGTGGACAATATTACGCTAGGTCGGATTTCCTTACAGGTGAGTGTTTATAACTGGTACGTAAGTGCTTATGACTCAGTGTAGATAACTGCGGCTCAGTCTGTGCATGCATGGTGTGTGTGTGTGTGTGTGTGTTGTGTGTGTGTTGTGTGTGTGTGTGTGTGTGTGTGTGTGTGAATGCGCAGTGCGGTATCAGTGTGAGCAGACAGAAGTGGAGGGGAGAGGGCAGCCCTGCAATATTTCACCTTACCCCGACTCTGTGGCTCACTCTCTGGATTTGACTCATGACTGGCCTCAGTCTGCCTCTGAGAATTTCTCATTCTCTCAAACACACACACACACACACATACACAAAAAAGGAGAGAGGATGCTGCAGTATCAAGGCAATGAGGGGCTAGAACATGGACAAGCAGGACAAATTGTTATAACGTTAATGCAGAGAATCTAGAGAAAGACTGCCAGATTGTGTCTGGTCTGGTCTTGACATGGACAGCAACACAAACAGCAAGCCATCTGACCTGTGTTTAAGAGTTAACCCCAAGAGGAATGCAGTTTCCTGTTGAACCGAACCTCCAGCACCTTGGCGCACAGGAGAAACCTCACACCCCTGCTGTCTGTTAATAGCCTGTCCTCCCACAGAGCCGATTCAGTACGACATCGGTAAACAACACACGCACATGATTTGAAAATGGCTTTGACAGGGTTATTACAGCCTGGCATATTCCTGACTTTAATACGAACAAATTAATTCCGAAAAGGCAAATGAATAAATAGATCGCACTACGTTTTACGTGTCTTGTATTCAGGTGAATAAATATGAAGCCTGGCCTTAAAAGACGTAAAGATTTCTGTGAGGGACGTTACACCTTAGAGCTATTTAACAAATAAAGGTTTGTCTTTAATGTAGAATAAAAAGAGCGAATTGTAAAACACTGCTGCGGGGAACATTAGCATAAAACCGCTAACTGTAGAAGTAATAGCCGGGATAAATATTCAATTCACGTCAGTGCTCGGGGAAAAGTGAGGTACTGTATTATTCAGCTTTCTGTGTCAGTCTTTTAGTTAACTGTCTCTATAAGCACAGAAGAAGAAGAGGTTCTGCTATCATAGCCAACTACAGAAATAGACTCGTTCTATTTTACCTACGAAGAATGAAGAATCTTTTTTACGTTTTTTTTTTTTTTTTTTCTCTCTCTCTCTCTCTCTCTCTCTCTCTCTCTCTCTCTCTCTCTCTCTCTCTCTTTCTCGTGCACATACACAGACACCATTTTAAATACAATGAGTGAAATCGAGTGAAATGTTGTAGGTTAGAGCCAGAATGGAGGTCCACACAGAGATGAACGCCTTTAGTGCTGAACTGTAAGGATCAGCTCTGGTCCACAGAGGAAGGATTTATGGGATATAAACTGGTTTGAAGAGACCACAGAGGCAGAACCCCTGACTCTGCAGATTAGCCTGAGAAAGTCAGTGATATACAGGAAAAGGGAAAGGGAAAAAAAAAAAAAGAAAGAGAAGTATTTTTTGCTTTGGCTGGTTTCCGGGGTCCCCAAGCGAAAACCAAAAAATTTTTGGTTCCGCCCAACAACCTTTGGAAAAAGGTTTTAAAACCCCGGTTTTCCCCTTTTCCGGGCCCCGCCAACCCCTCCCCATTTTCCCCCCAAGGATTCAAATTTTTAATAGATTTCCCCCCAAATTAAACAAACAGTCAGAAACCTACTGGGACAAAATAAGTTCGTACTTTCCATTATTAAGACAGTGATTAGCAGCCCAGTGTTACTAATGGAATACACACAATTAGTTAATCATGACTTAATTATCATGAAGTGTGACTAAATCTGTATACATCTTGGGTAGTTTTGGAGCAGTGTTGTCTACATCATGCCAAGAAGAAAGGCCATAATCTATGACTTCATCAATTGTTTGCTGCTTATCAATCATCAAGTGTTATTAGAACATCTCCAAACAACTTCCAGAGTTCACTGTTCTACAGGGAAAAGGATCGTTTACATCCTTTAATGGAGAGCAATATCGGTCCAAGATGCTCAAAGACAGACAGACAAAAACCCAAGAGCTACATGTGACCTACAGGTCTTTGGAAGCACATTAAATATTTATGTTTCTGACAGGAAAATCAGTAAAAGACTGAACAAGTATGTCTTTCATGGAAGGGAGGCTAAGTAAACGCTTTATCTCTCCAAAAAAATAAAAAAGAATGTGACAGGATGACATCCATCATGCTCCTTAACATCACAAAACTCCAGACTTCTGCTAGTTCCCAGAATATCAAAGTCTACAAAAGGGGGTAGATCATTTTGGTATTTAGCTCCTAAACTTTGGAACAGTCTTCCTGACAGTGTTCAGGGCTCAGACACAGTCTCCCAGTTTAAACGTAGATTAAAGTCCTATCTCTTTAGCCAGGCATACATTTAATACATTTAATACATCCCATAACCTTGCGCTCCAGTACATCTGATTAAATGCACATTATCATCTAGTGCTTGCTAATATTATGAACAGCAACTACGCTAATCCCTCTCCACTTGTTTCCCTTTTTCTACCCATCCCGAGACATCTAGAGATTGTGCCAGCTCCAGTAGACCTTCAGTGAGAAGAGGCCAACCCTGTGAGGATCCTGAGGCATCCAGAGATGGACCAGCTCCAGCTGGATTCTGCTTTGTGAGGATTTGGGTATTCAAAGCAATGATGTCAACCCTATGTGGACTTTGAGGACGACGACAACCTCCTAATTAATACACACACTAACATTCTACACATGCTGTGTATGCATTAAACATCTGACTGTACATGACTGCAGAAAGGACATTGTTCATAATCACACTGTCTGGTGTTTTATAATCATTTATAATCACACTCTCTGTGTTTATAATGATTTACAATCACACTCTCCAGTGTCATCCAGATGAGGATGGGTTCCCCTTTGAGTCTGGTTCCTCTCAAGGTTTCTTCCCAATCCCATCTTAGGGAGTTTTTCCTTGCCACAGTCTCAATGCTCACTAGGGATGATTTTGTCTAACATCTAGGACTTTTTGCACTTTTTGTTTTTTTGTTTCTTATGTTCTGTAAAGCTGCTTTGAGACAATGTCCATTGTTAAGCGCACTATACAAATGAAATTGAATTGAATTGAATTGAATTGAATTGAATTGAATTGAATTGAATTGAATTGAATTGAATTGAATTGAATTGAATTGAATTGAATTGAATTGAATTGAATTGAATTAAATGGAATGGAATCGGGGGGCACGGTGGCTTGGTGGTTAGCACATTTGCCTCACACCTTCAGAGTTGGGGGTTCAATTCCCACCTCCGCCATGTGTGTGTGGAGTTTGCATGTTCTCCCCGTGCCTCAGGGGTTTTGTCTGGGTACTCTGGTTTCCTCCCCCAGTCCAAAGACATGCATTGTAGGTTGATTGGCATCTCTAAATTGTCTGTAATGTGTGAGTGAATGAGAGTGTGGGTGTACCCTGCGATGGGTTGGCACTCCGTCCAGGGTGTATCCTGCCTTGATGCCCAATGACGCCTGAGATAGGCACAGGATCCCCGTGACCTGAGAATAGATCGGATAAGCGGTAGACAATGAATGAATGAATGAATGAATGGAATCAATTTTCCAAAATTCTAAAACCTGAACAAATGTTTTGGAACAATATCCTTTGGACTGATGAGACCACGCTGGAGATGTTTGGTCATCATGCACAGTGCTACGTTTGACAAAAAACAAACACAGCTTATCACCAAAAACACCATATATCAGCTGCATGGTGGAGGACGTGAACTGGACGTGTTTTGCAGACAAAGGACCTGAAAAGTCATTGAGACACCTCTAGTTTATACCAGAACATTACACTGCAACAACAACTGCTTATGAAATGCTCTCTAATTCATTTATTCATCTATCTCCACTGTCCACTTTGTCCTGGCCAAGGACTCAGTGGGTCTGGAACCTATCCCAGGAACGCTGGACAAACCTTGAAAAGGACACAAGACCATCAAGGCATCATTCACGTCTAGGGGCAATTTAGAGTAGCTAACCATAACCTACTGGTATTCTTCTGAAAGATGGGAAGAAAAACTGGAGAACCCAGAAGACAGGGAGAACATGCACAGAGATTCTTCACAGACCCTGGAGGTGTGAGGTGCCACCAAAAAGTAAATAAAATTAAATGTACCATAGTTAGACTATTAAATATTGCCCAGTAAAACATTTTCACACAGCCAAATGTTTTAATAAGATTTTTTATAACATAAAACAAACAAACAAACAAACAAACAAACAAAAAACCCCTGTTTGCACCGAGACAGGAGAATGATGGGAAAATCGGTATCACTTGAGCAAAGAGTTTAAATGTTTAAAACAGACAGAGATACGACACGGAGATATCGTAAGTGCCTCTGATGAACAGCTTTGCCCTAGCCGCAGCGATGTGAACAGCAGGCGAGGCAGCAGGGCTACCTTTTAACAAACATTTTTGCCAGCTTTTAAGCATGGTTGCTTTTAAGCTGCAGGAAAACGCTTCACAGACAAAACCCAAGCCCAGGAGAGAAACTCAGCACATGTAATTAACCAAATAACCTGCACCAGGAGGAAGGAAGAGAAATAGAGAGAAATGCTGCTGGCTTTTCTTTGACTTATCTGATAAAAGAACTAGTGGGCTGATCACGGAGCCAGGCACTACAGCAGAAAATATTTGGCGTACCCAAAAACTGAGATAATTGGAAAATGTGTACATGGCGTGCGTACATGGCGTGTCTATACAAATGTGTTTATTAACTAGCAGGAAAGTGTAATTGTGTCTGTGCATCTGTAATTAACTCACCTTCTTTATTCAGAGCATCTGAAGTATTAGCTAATGGGATAATTGAATTACTGATAACCTTTAACCCTACACAGGCCCTTCACGCTTTTGTCTATTAACTGCACATGTCTCAGCTTCCTCAAAGACCTCCATTAACTCTACAAATTGCAGCAGTGAGTTTTTTTTGTTGGAATATTAAAATGCAAATGTTCTGTATTATAATGTATATTGCTTCCAGCCTGCAACCTTCTCTTCTCTTCTTTTCTCTTTTCCTTTCCTCTCCTCTCTTCTCCTTCCCTTTCCTCTCCTCTCATTTATTCTCTTCTCTTCTCCTTCCATTTCTTCTCCTCTCATTTATTCTCTTCTCTTCTCTTCTCTTCACCTTCCATTTCTTCTCCTCTCATTTATTCTTTTCTCTTCTCCTATCCTTCCCTCTCTTTTCCTTTCCTCTCCTCTCTTCTCCTTCCCTTTCCTCTCCACTCATTTATTCTCTTCTCTTCTCTTCTCCTCTCATTTATTCTTTTCTCTTCTCCTCTTCTCTCTTCTCCTATCCTTTCCTCTCCTTTCCTTTCTTCTCTTCTCCTTTCCTTTCCTTTCCTTTCCTTTCCTTTCCTTTCCTCTCTTCTCCTTTCCTTTCCTCTCCTCTCATTTATTCTCTTCTCTTCTCCTCTCCTCTCTTCTCCTTTCCTTTTCTCTCCTCTCCTCTCTTCTATCCTTTCCTCTCCTCTCCTCTCCTCTCTACTCCTTTCCTTTCCTCTCCTCTACTCCTTTCGTTTCTGCTCTTCTCCTCTCCTCTCCTCTCCTCTCTACTCCTTTCCTTTCCTCTCTTCTCTTCTCCTTCCCTTTCCTCTCCTCTCATTTATTCTTTTCTCTTCTCCTCTCTTCTCCTTTTCTCTGCTCTTCTCTCTTCTCCTTTCCTTTCCTCTCCTCTCCTCTCTTCTCCTCTCCTCTCTACTCCTTTCCTTTCCTTTCCTTTCCTTTCCTTTCCTTTCCTCTCTTCTCCTTTCCTTTCTGCTCTTCTCCTCTCCTCTCCCCTTCTCTCCTCTCCTCTGCTTTCCCTCATGCCACATTTTCAATGACATAGAATCTACTCAACCTTAAACAATAAAACGTTTCCTCTCTGTCTGTCCGACACTGGACACTGCGCAGTATGGCAAAAAAAAAAGAAAGCCTTCTCAGGCTTCAAAATCGGCTAGCTTTTTCATTCCCATATTGATTCTGGTTTCTGTCGTTCATTCTTAGTCATTTCTGTTCCCCTGACCGAATCAGCAGCAAGGATAATGGTGCATGCTGAAGACCTGAAAAGGTTTGATATAAACAGGTTGGAATCTCATATCAGCTGAGGGTTTAGTTTGAGCTTCAAATCAGCAGAAGAGATTACCATCTGCAGAGTCCACACACACACACACACACACACACACACACACACACACACACACACACACACACACAACTGAATGAAAAGAAATGAGATAGGAGATTTTAAGGTGAACACACATTTCCTGGTGATAAGGGCTGACAGCCCACAGGGGGTCTCCTGCTTTATGTGAAAAATCTCTCTTTGGAACTCCTCGCTGAAACTCACTCCATGCTGATGAAATGACATTTTAATTAAATACTACAAAGCATTCAGAAGAACAACACACTGTGTAAAACCTCAAGAGTAGGATGAGTTTAAGAAGCCAAGCACTCACATTAAATACCACAGGGCTACACAGAAGGGAAGAGGACTTCATGGGATAAAGCCTGGTCCTCAGTAAGACATCATTTAGACCATCATCAGTTTCAATCTCTTATGTAGATCAAAAGAAACTGGCCTACTACACTATATTGCCAAAAGTTTTGGGACACCCCTCCAAATCGTTGAATTCAGGTGTTGTGTTTCAGGTGTTGGGCTCGGCCCCTTAGTTCCAGTGAAAGGAACTCTTAATGCTTCAGCATACCAAGACATTTTGGACAATTTCATGCTCCCAACTTTGTGGGAACAGTTTGGGGATGACCCCTTCCTGTTCCAACATGACTGCACACCAGTGACCAAAGCAAGCTCCATAAAGACATGGATGAGCGAGTTTGGTGTGGAGGAACTTGACTGGCCTGTACAGAGTCCTGACCTCAACCCCATAGAACACCTTTGGGATGAATTAGAGCGGAGACTGCGAGCCAGACCTTCTCGTCCAACATAAGTGCCTGACCTCACAAATGCGCTTCTAGAGGAACGGTCAAAAATTTCCATAAACACACTCCTAAACCTTGTGGAAAGCCTTCCCAGAAGAGTTGAAGCTGTTATAGCTGCAAAGGGCGGGACAACTCCATATTACATTCATGTGCATGTAAAGGCAGACGTCCCAAAACTTTTGGCAATATAGTGTATCACGGTTGTGGGGTTATTATTTAGCGAGTAACAGAAGTAAAATTTAAATATTTGTATCTAATCAGTCACTTATACTGTAACAATGGAGTTTGTCAGTGTCATAAAAGTGCTCATGTGATACTTGTATACTGTAATCGTAACTCATTACTAGATCAATATCACATCAATGCCAGCTCCTGGTGCGTTCTGCAGAGAGAAGCGCTCGCTGTGTCATTTTGGTTTCCCTGCCTGTGACTTTCTATTCATATTGACATCCTCTTTGTAATCCTAGTTTTGTCTTCACCCTGTCTTGTCACTGCAGTATTACACAACTGTGTGTAATTATATTGTGTTGTTCATTAGTCATAAAACGCAAGCAACGTCCCAATCAAGCAGAATGCCCTGGATTTAGACAAATACATGATAAAACTTCACAACAAGACAACGAAACTGCATTATATAACCCAATTCAAGGCGACCACAAAACGGACAGGGTCAGACGCTGGACTAGAATAAAATTAGGAGCACAAAGATTAACTCGGGAAACTACCACACACAAGCAGAACCATTTATAAGACTATTTATTATGGTGCTATACATTTTGGGACATGCTTGGGACGAGTTTTTATGAGTCTGGGGGATATCATTATCTGCTGTCATGTTATGATAAAAATGTTGTTTTGTAAACTGATATCACTTTCACAGCTGATCTTTTAGCTGCACAGCTGGTTAAACAGCTGGTCAGATCTCGCTGTGAGTGACAGATCCAACAGCAGTGTCCATGCACTGCCGCTGTCTAGCTGTGTCCATTCTGTGGATTCATAAACAGCACATATGCTACGTAAACAGGCTAGTCAAAATATCTGAAGTGACGACCTTGCGTATAAATATAAATTTATAAATATAAAACCAGACATCTTTGACACAACACTGACTGTTTATTACTATTTTTGGGTTGTCAGAGTGACTCACAGCAGCTCAGGAATGTTTCATTTAGGAATAAATTACTATTAAGGATACGTAGGAATGATGGGTTTTTGTCTGCTAGCTCAGTGTTTTTTATTTTAAATCCTACGCAATGTACACTGCTCAAAAAAATGAAAGGAAGACTTTTTAATCAGGGTATAGCATCAAGTCAGTGAAACTCCTGGGATATTGATCTGGTCAGTTAAGTGGCAGAGGGGGTTGTGGATCAGTTTCAGCTGCCTTGGTGTTAATGAAATAAACAACAGGTGCACTAGATGGGCAACAATGAGACGACGCCCAAAACAGGAATGGTTTTACAGGTGGAGGCCACTGACATTTTTTCCCTACTCATCTTTTCTGACTGTTTTTCACTAGTTTTGTACATGGCTAGGGTCAGTGTCACTACTGGTGGCATGAGGCGATTCCTGGACCCTACAGAGGTTGCACAGGCAGTCCAACTCCTCCAGGATGGCACATCAATATATGCCATTGCCAGAAGGTGTGCTGTGTCTCTCAGCACAGTCTCAAGAGCATGGAGGAGGTTTCCAGGAGTTACTGTAGAAGAGCTGGACAGGGCCATAGAAGGTCCTTGACCCATCAGCAGGACCGGTATGATGATTTTCATTTCCATTAAAGGATGTAGCATCCTTTCGTTCCTAACACAT